>JAJIBD010010960.1:0-52413 GCA_021461705.1 Cryptotis parvus
GAATCATGGTCCTTGCATGTCACAAAACCTCTTCTTGCCACTACCTCAGTCAGTCATGATTTCAGTTACCTCGGTTTTCCTATACTAATCCAAACAGTCTTAGGTGATGTTCTTCCTGTGTCTTCAGTAATGCCACTGACAAAGTTTTTTTTCACACTCTAAGTGGGCACCAGGTCTTTGCGAAGCTTCTCTCAAGTCCAGACAGCCCTCTTTGGTTCTGCAACTCTTCAGTCCACCTGAGTGGCCTTGCATTCATGGCTGTATCCACCTCCTCCACTGTGGTGGAGCGACAAACCGAAAGCCTCAGGAGCACTTGGTGTTGGGATCCGCCAGTACCACCCAGTCTGTGAGCGCCCCATTGCTCAGAATGGCTTCTCAGACTTTCATTGATGGTTTCCCAAATTTCAGCCTCCAATGAAGAGCTTCCATAGCTGTTCAGGCTCTTTGGGCGTCTCTGATTTAGACGTAAGACTATAGAAAAGGAAACCTTGACTGTGCTTACTGGGCGGCATTGCAAGAGCAGAGTAACCGAACAAATATCTTTGTTTAGTGTGTAAGTGTGTGTTGTCTATGGAGTGACGGCACAGCAGGTAAGTTGTGTTTACTGTGCTTGAGGCTCACCTGAGTTCCATCCTGGGACCCCGTATGGTCGGTCCGGAGCACATAGCAGGAATAAGCCCTGAGCAACACCCAGAGGTGGCCCAGAAACAAAATCAAAGAGGCTTTACCTTTTCTGTGTTTCATTTCTTTAAAATCTGTTGAGATTTCATTTGTGGTCTAACATATACTGTATCCTGGAAAATGCCCCAGGTGAGCTAGAGAAGAATGTGAATTCTGTTGTTGGGTAGAGAATTCTATATTTGGCTGTCAGACCTAGTCAGTTTATTCTATTATTTAAATATTCTGGGGTTTTTTGTGTTTCTTATGTGTGAATGTTCTATTCATTATTGTAAGCATAATGATGTTTCCAACTGTTTTTATGCAACTAATTCTCCCTTTTCTGTCAGGGTTTTGTGTCCTTCCTTCTGTCCTTCCTTCCTTCCTTCCTTTCGTCCTTCCTTCCCTTCCTTCCTTCCTTCCTTCCTTCCTTCCTTCCTCCCTCCCTCCCTCCCTCCCCCCTCTCCCTCCCTCCCTCCCTCCTCCCCTCCCTCCCTCCCTTCCTTCCTTCCTCCCTTCCTTCCTGGTAGCTGCACAGATTTTTTTTTTTTTTTTTTGCTTTTGGATCACACCCGGCGATGCTCAGGGGTTACTCCTGGCTCTGCACTCAGGAATTACTCTCCTGGCGGTGCTCGGGGACCATATGGGATGCCGGGATCAAACCCGGGCCGGCAGGGGCTGGCGCGCACAAGGCAAACGCCCTACCCGCTGGGCTCTCGCTC
Source organism: Cryptotis parvus (assembly GCA_021461705.1). Lineage (NCBI taxonomy): Eukaryota > Metazoa > Chordata > Mammalia > Eulipotyphla > Soricidae > Cryptotis > Cryptotis parvus. Next base: position 1,380 of record JAJIBD010010960.1, read on the forward strand.
CGCCCCAGATTTTAAGTTTATGATATTGACAGACAGAATTTCTTCATACTGTCGCCATCACCACCAAGTGCCAGGTCCCGCTGCCACAGTTTCTGCGTTGCCTCTAGTCTGGTCTCCCCGAGGGAAGCAGTTGTGATTCTACCCCCTCCCCCGGCCATTTTTCTAAAAAATATAAAGCATCTACTGTCGGGGAACCGCCGGGGGTCCCCGACAGTGTCCCGACAGAGGTTGTCTTCTACCTCTGAGGACGCCGGGAGAACAGATGAAAACTCACGCAGTCTGGTGCAGTTCCAAAAATGGCTTTTAATAGTACAAAAGCTCTTCCACAGCACTCCAATATAATGAACAAACTCTAGCTCTGGTCCGAACTTAGATCATACAAAAGAGCCCTAAGTCTCCCACCAAAGAGAGAGGATCTCACCCGAGCTGAGTCCTACCCAGAAGAAGGAGCAAAGGCCAAAGGCCAAAAGCCAAAAAGCTGAAGGCTGAGGGAACCAAAAAGCAAAAGGTAAAAGGGGTGAAGGGGCCTCAAGTCAGCCCCTTATATACACCAAAAGTAATCCAATCGGGAGGTTGTCATGCCAACAAAGAACCCTAAACAGAGTGTAGTGCCACACACCCTATTGTAGGTATAAACAAAGGTTACACCAAGGACTAATCCCGAGATTATCTCTTATGTAAAACACTGGAGAGAGAGGGGGCTGATATAAAGTAATACATCTTAACTTCATGAGCTTCATGTAATCTAGATGGTACCCACAAGGTCCTTATTATTATCTGCACCAGGGTGATTCCTGAGTATCTTGTTCTCATGTACTGAAAGGGTCATACTCGCCTGCTTAGAGCAAACTAGTATGATCCTTCCTATAGTCTACCTTTAGTCTCAGCGTAGCCAGGGTGGTAGTCTCCTGGTAAATTCTAACTGTCCCACGTTGGGTGCAGTGGGTATAAAGAGGAGCTGTGCCCAATCTAGAAAACATAGAAATCTTAGTAGATGTATAAGTCAGAAGTTATTCAATCAAGGTGACTTCTGTAACTGCCACACCCTCTAGAAGTGTTTACATAGAAGAGAGATCTCATTAGAATGAACATTGGCTTAAATAAGATTAAGCTGGGAGTGAGCAAAACAACAAAACTCCCAGATTAGCTAAACATGTCCTCCAACAACTCTCCCTTTTTTGTTTACAAAAATATAAAAATACAAGTATTCTAAATAATACATACAGAGGAGAGAAACAGAAAAGGAACAATTTCAATTACAAGGTAATATCATATGTTGTCCCAATGTCCGAATTAATCTTGAACCGAGTAAAGTTCATAGTAAAATGTCTTGGCTATTTGGTCATAACAGACGACAGCCTGTATTGTCCTAAATTAGTGAGTGTCAATTTCCCATGAAGTCACATCTCTGGAACAAGGTCCGCAAGAACTGATTCTGGAACAGCAGCATCGGTGAAGACAGGAATGAGTCTCGGAGAGCAATCATCAGGGACTCCGATGTATTATCAGGAACACTGGATCAGGTTTCAGGAGCACTGGAACAAACTTCTCAAGCACTGGAACAGGTCTCTGGAACAGTGGTACAGGCATTTCGCAAAGGCATCTTCAGCAAGGGAACACTGGCACCGGTAACCATACCTATAACTTAATTTTAGGTGAGAAAAAACACTTTGAAATTAATCACAAATAGAGATCATGAGGGGTTTGGCAGGAATCCAAGTCTGGTATGGAGAGAACATAAAGAAGCTCCAACGCAGGTGAGCAGTGAGATAAGTATGAGAACTGGACGAATCAAAATTGAGGAGTCTAATAGGTCAGCGAAGGAGCTGATGAATCCAATTAAGAAGGCACTAGTTTAGACATAACATAGACACAACATTATTCACAAACATACTGGCCACCAATGCGCACGCACACACCTTGTGAAAGAAAACATAAGGAAAAACTTTTTGCAAATTATTAAGTTTTTTTGCAATGAGCACTGTTTTAGGAATCTCGGAGTATTGAGCGTTGTAGCACAAATTTACTGCATTCCAACATCTTAGTTCGTGAACAGAATCATTAGAAAAACTTTTTTTTTTTTCATTGATTTGGCAAACTTTTTTGTAATGAGCACTGTGAACAGAGTCCAAGCCTCGAACATCATAGAAGGAATTTGCAGCAGCCAAGTTCTTTTCCTGTAAATCTCTGAACAAAAACATTAAAAACTTTTTTATTAGTTGTTAGCAGATTTTAGTATTGATCACTATACTTGGAGTTCACCCTTTTTTTTTCTCCTTTTTTATTTTTTTATTATTTTTAAATTTTTTTTAACCTGTAAACAGAACATTAGAAAACTCATTAAGTTTTAAAACCTTGATACTGAATATCATACACGGAATCCGTTTCATTTCTTCTCAAACATCAGAACACTTCATTAGTTATTTCTATACATAAAAACCTTAGAAAATTCTTACAAAATATCTTCTCCTTGAGAGTTATACATGTGCTCTCACCTTTAAACACTTCAAAGCAGCAAGAAAACATTAGGACACTTACCCATAAACACTTAGAAAATATATATTTTTTATGGTACCTTCTTTTGGAGGGTTATTTAGGTGCTTTTACCCTTTAAACTCACTCCAAGGCAGTTTTTTTTTTCTTTTTAAGAAAGGGGATATCTCCAGCTAAAGTATCAACAGACTGCAATGGAAGGTTATTTTTGTTAAAGATGAACCAAGATCAACAGGCTGGAAAGCAAAATTATTGTTATTAAAGATGGACCATGTTCAACAGGCTGCAAAGCAAGATTATCATTAACCAATCCGGGAGATTTGAACAGCAGCTTGCAATTTAAAAATTAAGGCTTTATAGTGAAAAAAAATTAGGTGTTTTTAGACCGGTATTGAAAGAAATGAGGTTTTTAGACCTTCTATCCATTTATAATCAATTTTTACTTAGGTGAATTGATTGGTTTTTTGAGTTTGTCAGTGTTATCCAGTGGCTCTCCTTAAGACAAATTTAAGGTGAAAATGGTAAAGATATCTGTCTTTTGTTGTTTCAACAACCGATTCTGAAAGTTTTTTGAGCACGTTTAACAATTTGTCATTAGCCATAACATTTACCATAAATCATTCGCCAAAACTATTCATTTGCCAGAAGTCGTTTGCCATAAATATCCAATCACGTAACTTAATTGTCTGCAAACTCCGGCCACGTGGGATGGAGCACAGACAAGTAAAAAGTGAACAATTTAGTCCGGTTTGTCTCTATGGAAAGCTCTGGTGCACATGAAAGTGGCAGGCAACTGTAGATAGAGCCTAAAGCTCTTTTCCAGCTGAATTAAATAATGATGCCACCAAGAAATCTGACCTTTCATTTCCTTAAACCAAAGGTCTGGGAAAGCCTCTACTTTAAACTTAACAGCTTGCTCACCAAAACTTGCACCCAGCTCCCGTTGGGAGAGGTGCAGTTTTATCACAAAAATCATAAGAGTTAGCACCCAGAAAAGGCCAAAATAAAGAGTGGTCATGAGGAATGTTGCGGCTTCACAGAGCTTTGCTCTTTGACTATTAAATTGAGACCAAGGCTTTTTGAGGCCTGGACAGGCTCGGGGAATTCAGTTCCTCCCCTTGGTCCTCATCAGAGCTTGTAAGAGCTCTGGGGAAACCCCTCAAACTGGAGCATCCCTTTCCGTTAGAGAGGCACCTCTCGCCTCGGAGGTATTAACTCCGGGCAGATTTTCAGTTTGAGAGTCTGTCTCCGGCTGGATGGTTCTTTTTTCTTTCTCCAGGTTATTGTCAAGCTTTAAAACCTGTTTGTTAGATTTAATTTCATGACTCTCTGAAAGACAAGCAGGGATTACAAAAGTCATGACTACTGCTAGCACCTGAAAAAGAAAGTGAAGCCAGAACAAAGAAAAAGTTCTGAGAAGTAACCCATATTAACTCACGGTTCAAGCTCTCCTCCCAGCTTCAGGAAAAGTTCATCAGCAACTTGGTGGGATGTCCAGAGGCCCACCCAGGGACGCCAAATGTCGGGAACGCCGCCGGGGTCCCCGACAGTGTCCGGACAGAGGTTGTCTTCTACCTCTGAGGATGCCGGGAGAACAGATGAAAACTCACGAAGTCCAGTGCAGTTCCAAAAATGGCTTTTAATAGTACAAAAGCTCTTCCACAGCACTCCAATATAATGAACAAACTCTAGCTCTGGTCCGAACTTAGATCATACAAAAGAGCCTAAGTCTCCCACCAAAGAGAGAGGATCTCACCCGAGCTGAGTCCTACCCAGAAGAAGGAGCAAAGGCCAAAGGCCAAAAGCCAAAAAGCTGAAGGCTGAGGGAACCAAAAAGCAAAAGGTAAAGGGGTGAAGGGGCCTCAAGTCAGCCCCTTATATACACCAAAGTAATCCAATCGGGAGGTTGTCATGCCAACAAAGAACCCTAAACAGAGTGTAGTGCCACACACCCCTATTGTAGGTATAAACAAAGGTTACACCAAGGACTAATCCCGAGATTATCTCTTATGTAAAACACTGGAGAGAGAGGGGGCTGATATAAAGTAATACATCTTAACTTCATGAGCTTCATGTAATCTAGATGGTACCCACAAGGTCCTTATTATTATCTGCACCAGGGTGATTCTGAGTATCTTGTTCTCATGTACTGAAAGGGTCATACTCGCCTGCTTAGAGCAAACTAGTATGATCCTTCCTATAGTCTACCTTTAGTCTCAGCGTAGCCAGGGTGGTAGTCTCCTGGTAAATTCTAACTGTCCCACGTTGGGTGCAGTGGGTATAAAGAGGAGCTGTGCCCAATCTAGAAAACATAGAAATCTTAGTAGATGTATAAGTCAGAAGTTATTCAATCAAGGTGACTTCTGTAACTGCCACACCCCTCTAGAAGTGTTTACATAGAAGAGAGATCTCATTAGAATGAACATTGGCTTAAATAAGATTAAGCTGGGAGTGAGCAAAACAACAAAACTCCCAGATTAGCTAAACATGTCCTCCAACAATCTACTTTTAGTCAGACCCTGGTTTAGACACAAAAGTGAATAAAAGCCAGGTTGTCAGACTTCCAGGCTCTTCCTGACAGGCTAGAACAACTGTTTACGCTTTTTTTCCTTTAAAAAAAAAAACACCAGAGTCATGTCTACAAAAGCACTCTTAATTGAGGCTCAGTATTTTTTGCTTTTTTTTGACTCATAAAATCTTGAAAAAAATTTAATTTATAAGTGCTTGAGGATTTTTTTAACTGTTTGTGATTAATTTCTTATTTCAGAGCATTGTGGTTTAGGAGGATAGTTGATAGGATTTCTGTCTTCTTGATTTTATGGAGATATGTTTTGTGACCTAGCATGTGGTCTGTGTTGGAGAATACATATCGTGTACACTGGACAAGAGACAGACATGGGGCAGAGCTGCTACTGGCTCTCACTGTGCCCAGCCACGCTCACGAGGTGCCCGGGGGGGGATGGCAGGTTCTAGCCCTGGCCCGCCATCCCAGCAGAGCCTCACAAGCCAGACGACCCCCCCCCACTCCATGAGGACCTCCATTTTCCCACATCCGGACTTCCCCCCTCGTCAGAACTCCACCCAGCAGACCAGCCTATCACAGCCTGGCTCGCGCAGCCACGCCGCTTTCATCAATAAATGCTGGACTTAGAGATGACTACAAGAGTATACTACCTGCACGGCAGAGCCTGGCAAGCTACCCGTGTTGTATTTGATATGCCAAATACCAGTAACAATTATAGACCTCATTCCGGAATGGATTGAGGCTCTTTATATTCTTGGAGCAAGCAGATGCCCTTGGGCTCTACTTGCATGAGACAGGACATATGGAGATGTTACTGGTGCCCACTCAAGCAAATCGACATGAACGGGAAGACAGTGATACACTGGACAAGAATGTGTGCTCAAGCTTTAGGGGTTAAAGGGCCCAGTATATATCTTTTGGGCCTGTCTCCTTCATTTCTTCTTTCAAGACTGAGCTATCCTAGGGCCCGATGTACAGCTGCTTACCTCTGAATAGGGTAGGGCTTAAAGCCTTAACAAACACAATTTAAGGCTTCCCTGGGAAATCGTGAATCATGAGTACTCCCAGATTTCTAATACAAGTTACATCATACAGATTGTGTCTAGGCGAGGAAGAGAGATTTCTGATGCTTCCTATTCCACCATTGCTCAGAGTCCCCAAACTAGAGTAACTGACTTGTATTCAGTTCTGCCGAGGAGGCTCATAAGTTCACTGTCACTGTCACTGTCATCCCGTTCATCATCGATTTGCTCGAGCGGGCCCCAGTAACATCTCCATATGTCCTGTCTCATGCTAGTAGAGCCCAAGGCATGTGCTTGCTCCAGGAACATAAAGAGCCTCAATCCATTCCGGAATGAGGTTTAGTTCACAGCTAAAGCTATTTCATTTGCTTGTTTGATAGGTTAGGCCGGTCTCCCAAAGGGCAATACTGCTTCCCACTGGGCCCCAGGGAATTGGACTGATCCAGGAGTGGTGGTAGCCTTGGGTGCAGTTGGCTGATTTCCTTTCACTTAAACAAGGCAGATTTCCAGTCGTGCTCATTCTCCCCTATCCCCCATAGGGTTGGTATCCAAATCAATTTGGAAGTCTCTGCCTTAGCCACTGTCAGTACATGCTTGGGTTTGCAGCTATACGATGCTTGGATTTTATTTTTTTTTATTTATTTCTAAGTATTTTATTATACCACCGTGAGATATACAAATAAAAAGTTCATATTTGGGTTTTGGTCATACAGTGTTCTAGCACCCGTCCCGCCACCAGTGCCCATCTCCCACCACCAATGTCCCCGGTTCCCTCCCCCTCCCCCTCCCCAGCCCACCTCCATGGCAGGTTCTTTATTTCTTTCCCTCTCTCTCTTTCTCTTTTCCTTCCCTTCCAGACTATGGATTACAGAACATACATTAAGAGGTTGGCATGTGTATCCTTTTTGCCTCTATTTAATGCTCAGTTCTAGGTTGGCATTAGTTCCCTCGACAATTATTAGCACACTGTTCCATTTTCTGTCTTACCTAATCTCTGACTCCCACACATTTGTGATAATTTCCACTTTTGACAAGACCTCCTGATATATGTTTCACTTGACCTTGGATATTGGTATCATAATATGTACATATATATTTATGCCATGCAAATAAATGCAGTCATTCTGTATCTGTCTCTCTCCTTCTGGCTAATTTCGCTCAACATAATCTTCTCCATGTCCATCCGTTTATAGGCAAATTTTATAACTTCATTTTTCCTAATAGCTGCATAGTATTCCATTGTGTAGATGTACCAAAGCTTCTTTATCCAGTCATCGATTTTCGGGCACTCTGGTTGCTTCCAGTGGTGTTTCCGCTGCATATTTTTGGTTTCCCAGAGTAGATTCCCAGGAGTGGTATGGCTGGGTCAAATGGGAGTTCAATTTCTAGTCTTTGGAGGAAAGTCCATATTGTTTTCCAGAAAGGCTGTACCAGCGGGCATTCCCACCAACAATGGATGAGTGTCCCCTTTTCCCCACATCCACGCCTGATGCTTGTATTTTAACATACGACCTAGATTATTTTTAAATATTCTGCTAGTTTGTATTGTCTTTTAAGTGCTTCCTTTGTCACTTTCCTGATTGACAGTGAGTCTGCTGGCTGATGGCAATTACATGAGAAAATTGGTGATCTTGTGCAGAGTTGCTAATATTGACTAGAGTCGATAACGTCTCTGGTTTGGGGAGCACTAACTTGGTTCACTAGTTCTGCTTCTGGCTCATCCTTTGGGTCCCTTCACCTCTCGCCTAAGCAGTGTGATGCCAAGACTCCTATCGGTCATTGTGAAATTAGGCAGAGCTCTCACGAGCAGGTTTTTTATTAGACCGGTAGCATGTCATCCTAGCTCTAGCCTGGCCTTCTCATGGTGCCTGGATGAGTGTTGTCTTTTCTTTTTACCTTCACAGCATTTAGAAGCCATTCAAACAGACAGCCCGTGACCAGTTCTTTGGAGACATTTATTTGTGCTCTGCTTGGCGCCCTTGTCTCCCCTCCTGTTCTTAATCTTATTTAAATGTCATTCACTTGGTGTTGTAATTAAGCCTCCCCTTGCTCTCTGAGCTACTACTTAATTTGAACTTCTACTTAATTGTGTCTTCCCAAGGTTGGCTTGTTCATGTATGCACCTGTGTTACCTCAGTGTGGGGCACAGGGTTCGGTTCCAGAGAAATCCCTCCCCACATCTATTCTTCATTCTACTCTTCTACATGACAATACAATTTGCTGCTCCCGTTTTTTTTTTCTTCTCCTTGAATTCAGATCAGAATAGGGGGCCGGAGTGATAGCCCAGCGGGTAGGGCGTTTGCCTTGCACGCGGCTGGCCCATGCCAGCCCGGGTTCGATCCCTGGCATCCCATATGGTCCCCCGAGCACTGCCGGGAGTAATTCCTGAGTGCAGAGCCAGCAGAAACCCCTGAGCATTGCCGGGTGTGACCCAAAAAAAGAAAAAAAAAAACCAGAATAGGAAGACATTGAGGAAAGGCCTTATTATGCAGGATGTACAAATGCTAGGAACTGCTCCACAAATAAGATTCCTTATTAGGTGAAAGGGTGGTGAGGTTCTTAGGTGGGTGATTTTGATTTTTCCCCTTGGAAAAATTGATTGTCGGGGCCGGAGTGATAGTTCAGCGAGTAGGGCATTTGCCTTGCACGCAGCCGGCCCGATGCCGGCCCGGGTTTGATCCCGGCATGCCATATGGTCTCCTGAGCACAGCCAGTAGTAATTCCTGAGTGCAGAGCCAGGAGTAACCCCTGAGCATCGCCGGATGTGACCCAAAAAAGAAAAAAAAGAAGGAAAATTGATTGTCTCTACCTCTGGGAATACACTTGTGACTCAGGGAATCACTAATCACTGACATTCCTGCCTCAGATTTACAGACCCTGTATAATATCTTTATTCTGCTTGTGTCTCTGTATAAAGCAGTAAGAACTTGTGCATGCTGCTGCCGTATTTGATGTACAGGATTCTCCAAGGAAAAGAGCTTGGGCCTACAACCAGCATGAGATTGACAGCTGCCTCCAGTACTGAACCAAGAGAGGCAGCACCTGGAGCAATTAGTAGCTCCTAAAAAAGCCCAGAAATAGTTTCCAAAGTGCCTGGTGAAAAGGCTTTCCACCAAATAAAAAAGTGTGTATAGAGCACCCCCTTCTTAAACGTAAATGTATTTAATGTGCAGTGTAATACTTCACATATTTCGCTGATAAAACTTCACGCTTTTCTCTCAGGCTAAGTATATTTTACGCCATTAAGTAGAGGTAATAAAGATTAGAAATCAATTTCAGCATTTCCAAAACTTTCTAGAATGTTAGTATTTAAATTTACTGATAGTAAAAATGTCAAAAATTTCATTGGTAGTTTTGACTGTGAACTTGGATTATTATTTTGAAGACAGCATTAGCTTGTTTTGACTCTTTTCCTCGAGTTGATTATGAATTTGCTTTCCTGCCCCCGGATCTATGACCATATTGACTGAGAATGTTTTTTAGCTTATTTCCTTCTCTGGTTTGTCTCCTGTTCATGTGTTTGGCCCTGGTGGATTCAGTGACATGCATGCTGATGTCAACGGCAGCTAGTAAGTTACGCTAAGATGACAGAAAATCGGAGTGGAAGTATACAGAGAGAGTGCAGGGGGTAGGCATGTGCCTTGCATGTGGCTGGCCTAGGTTTGATCCCCGATATCCCATGTGGTCCCCTGAGTGCAGAGCTGGAAGGAAGCCCCGAGCACCTCTCGGTGCCCTGCCCCATCCCTTAATGGCCCCCCAAATTAGAATGGAGTATTTATAGGACTGCAAGTAAACACATTGAGCTCTTGGTTTTATTTTCCTTAATTGTCATACTTTTATTTGTATGTATTTATTTTCTGTTGAATCAACGTGAAATACAGTTACAAAATTGTTCATGATTGGGTTTCAGTCATACAATGTTCTTTTTTTTTGCTTTTTTTGGTCACACCCAGCAGTGTGCAGGAGTTACTCCTGTACTCCTGAGTCTGCACTTAGGAATTACTCCTGTCGGTGCTCTGGGGACCATATAGGATGCCGGGGATTGGACCGCGGTCAACCGGGTGCAAGGCAAACGCCCTACCCGCTGTGCGGTGCTCCGCCCCATACAGTGTTCTAACACCTGTCTCTTCTCTTCACCGTACGTTTCCCACCACCAGTGTTCCTAGTTTCCCTCCTGCCACTCCACCCTCCACCCACCAGCTCTGCGGCAGGCACTTTTCTTCTCTTTTGAGTACACATGCTCTCTCTTTCCTTTTGGGCATTATGATCTGCTAGACTGGTACTGAAAGGTCATCATGCAAATCCCCTTACTTACTTTCAGCACTCAGTTCTTGTCCAGAGCGACCATTTCCAACTGTCATTGTCATGGCAACACAGGCACGGCAAGCACCTTACGCACTGTACGATGGGGCCGGCCTGCATCCTGTCCTCTTATCTTTCCAATAACTGCAACATGCATTATACTTGATACCAAACTCGATAAAACACCTGGCTCATTAACAGTACTGTGTTCATACAACCAACAACGCCTTATATCTCAGCTATCATAACTCTTCCCTCTGTGTATCCCTGCCTCTTGCTGTGTCTTGGAACAGTTTGACTGGTCAGGTGCCCAGGTGGCATCAAATGAACAAGTGGATCAAGGGCAGTTTTCTAAAATGTGTCTGTGTGGAGAGGGAGGGGATCCAGAAGCCAGCCAGCATGAGCTCCTGTCTCCTTGTATTTTGGCACTGAGGTTTGAGTACTTGTTTTCTACTGCCTTTGGACCTGCCCTGACATCAGGCATTCTCTTCTTTGGCCTTCTGTTTATTAAACTCTGTGCCAATCTCTGTACCACAGGCAGCAGTTTATACAGAGGCCTCACTTTTAAGTTGTTTATGTCTAACCACATTCCATCTTCTAATCACATTCTGTGTCCACTGTCTGATTTTGTTCTGTTCCGTTCTGTCTGGGGCCACATCCAACACGGCTCAGAGGCTACTGTGGCTCAGTGTTGGGAGATGGTGTGGTGCTGGAATCAAAGCCAGGCCTTTGGCGTGAGGAGCACGCACTCCGGCTCTTTAAGCTATCACTGCCCTCACCAGATAATCTTGAAGAACAGTAGAAATAATTTTAGGTGAGTTATATCCTATGCTGAATTTGCTGTTGTTTTTGTCAGGGATGGAACTCAGGCCTTAATACATAATAAGCACACACTGCCACTAGCTACTTCTTTAAACTATACTGTTCTTTTACTTTTTAAATTTTTAATTAGGGGCCGGAGCGATAGCCCAGCGGGTGGGCATTTGCCTTGCATGCGGCCGGCCTGTGCCAGCCGGGTTCGATCCCGGCATCCCATATGGTCCCCGAGCACCGCTGGGAGTGATTCCTGAGTGCAGAGCCAGGAAAAGCCCCTGAGCATTGCCGGGTGTGACCCAAAAGCAAAAAAAAAAAAAAAAAAAAAGTAAAATTTTAATTATATTTTCCTGTTTTTTTTCGGGCCACTCCTGGTGATGCTCAGGATTGTTCATGACCCTGTGCTCAGGGATCACTCCTAGTGTGACTCAGGGACCAAATGTGCTGGGGATTGAACCTGGGTTGGTCATGTGCAAGACTAGTGCCCCACCTGCTGTACAGTCACTACAGCTCTATTAATTTTTAAAGTTTTAATGATTTCATTGACTTGTTGGTTTGCAGTATTTCAGGTGTCTAATTTCATGTATGTGAAACCGCAAACAGTCTGTCCGCTCATTCCTCCCTCCCCCATTGTCTTTTCCTCTGGTACCCACCATATGTTTCACTGAGTCTCGATGTTTTCTTGTTTCTGCCCAGTTTGCAGTAGAAATTTATATTTTGCATAGGAATGAAACCATCTAATAATTGTCTTCCACTTCAGTATTTCACTTAGCATAATCACCTCAGGTTCCATGCATTTGGTCTCAAAAGTTGGTTTTTTTGTTTGTGCGAGTTTCCCCCTCAGTGTCCAGGAGGGTACTCCCTGCTCTATGCTCAGGGGGTTTCTTGCAGCTGTGCTTTGAGCTGTGCTCAACATTTGTTGAGTGGAGGATTGAATCCCAGCTTGCTGCTTTACCTGTTGAGTGATTTCTCTCTGACTGTTTCTGCCGTTTTTTCTTCACTTTTTGGGTCACACCCAGCTATACTGAGGGGTTACTCCTGCCTCTGCACTCAGGAATTACTCCTGGTGGTGCTCTGGGGACCGTATGGGATGGGATGCCCGGGATTGAACGCAGGTCAGCTGCGTGTAAGTCAAACACCCTGCCTGCTGCACTATCGCTCTGGCCCCTTGTTTTTTTTTTTTCTTTTTGGGGTCACACCCAGCAATGCTCAGGGGTTTCTCCTGGCTTTGCACTCAGGAATCATTCCTGGCAGTGCCCGGGGGACCATATGGGATGCCAGGGATCAAACCGCCGGGGCAAGGCAAATGCCCTACCCCCTGAGCTATCGCTCCAACCCCAGGCCCCCTGTTTTTTTGCTTTTAAAAAGATTCTAGAGTAAGTAGAAAGAGAAGGGGAGGGAAGGATGTGAGAGGGAAGAACAAAGGAGAAAGAAGAGTGCTGCCGGCCAGCTGAGGGGTGTTATAGAGAGAAAAGTTACTGTTGAATGTTGAGAGTGAGGACTCAAAAGGCATTTCACCTGCATGCTAATAAAGTGCATGAGGTCCTATAGTAAAAGGGGACCAAAATGGGTGGAAGTAACCAGGATGGCCAGCATAGGTATATAATGTTATAATCTGGTCTCAGGGAGCTCTGGGAGCAGAGCCGTGGGCCCCTGTGAGTAAGAATCGCCTTTCTTCTTTCTTCCCTGTGTGTTCTGCCTTTGAACATTGAACTCCTCCAGGCACCTTCACATGGTGGTTTTTGTTTTTTTTTTGTTTGTTTGTTTTTTATTTTTCGATTTTTTGGGTTACACCTGCAGTGCTCAGGGGTTACTCCTGGTGGTGCTCAGGGGACCATATGCAATGCCTGCATCCGTCGGCAGACTTAGAATTATCCATTCTGTCCCAGGTGAATCTAAGAATGTGTAGATAAAAAGAATGTAGAATGTGTGTAATGCTGTAAGACACTGACCATAGGATGAGTTCAGAGGCAGGGAGCTGTTGAAGGGAAAGCACTTTCCATGAGACGTTTGGGACCTTGCCTCTAGAAGGGAATTGTAATCTTGTCAGGGGCTTGTGGGACCAACTTTTTTGTGTGTGTGTGTCACACCTGGCAATGCTCAGGGGTTACTCCTGGCTCTGCACTCAGGAATTACTCCTGGCGGTGCTTGAGGGACCATCTGGGATGCTGGGGATCGAACCCGGCCAGGTGCAAGGCAAACACCCAACCCGCTGTGCTGTCGCACTGGCCCCCTTTGTACGACCAACTTTAAGCTTGCTTTGTTCATGTTAACTGCCTGTTAAATTCCTTCTAGAGAAGTGTCTTTGGCATTTTTTCCAATTCCCCCTTCCAACCTTGTTTTCTTCCTTTAGTCCCATTGTCCTACTGGTTAACCCCTAGTCTTTTACTGGACCCTGCCGCCAAAACCCCCCCCAGCCACCCCAGGCCGCCCACCCCCCCGCCGCCCCAGGTTAACCCCTAGTCTTATGCCATAGCGCCTCCCTCCTCCCCATTTATTTACGTGGAGTTTTACCTGTGGCCCCTTGGATTATCTTGGTGCCCTTAGGGGACCATGTGGTTCCCAACTGAGAAATTCCAGTCTAGGAAATGATTGCCGGGCCGGCGAGCCCAGGAGGGCGGCTTGCAGGCGACGCGGCCGGCCTGGGCCACCCCGGCATCCCAAGCCCCCGAGCACCGCAGAGTAATTCCGAGTGCAGGCCGGAGGACCCCAGCTTGCCGGACCAAGCAAAAAAAGAAATGATTGCTTCCAGCGATATCCTTGGCTTACTTTGGAGGGAGGAGGGTGTGGCCTGAATGATCAGGAGCATTCGTAGGGACCTCCTGTGGCTGACACGCAGTATTGCCCTTCTCTCTTTGGTCTAAGGCAGTCGGGACACGGTCACTTCCTGGCCTGTGACACTTGCTCTCTTCCTGTTCTCATATTTATCACTTTGTCAGCCCTGGCTCTGAATCCCAGAGAGGAAGACTAGCTGTAGTCCAACGGAGCAGCAATAAATCATTGCTCCCACATCTTTCTTCCAGATTTCCTTCTCCTTAATTACCACATACCCAGCGCTGAGGCTGCATCACAAAAACCCTTGACGTCCGTTCGTAGAAGCTGCTTGTGCTGTCCAGCTGTTCCTCTGTGCAGAGTGCCACTTGTCCTGCCCACTGTCTTTTCTTGTCTCCCGTGACTTTATAGAGGCTGATTGTCAGGTGATTTATCCACCATCAGGGCTTATGTAAGCTCTGGGGTTAGGGGTTGGAGTGAGCAGCTCTTAAATAACTCCAGCAAGACTGTGGTTCGGGAGAGGTTTTGACTGAGGTTAATCATCTGTATGTGGACTTTCGCTGGTCTCTTTTCCTATGAGGAGCTAAGCGTGGGCTCCCGCAGAGCCGCGCTTTGGTCTGGTCGTACAGATCTCTTGTTCACGGCATCAGCAGGACCAGCTGACTATCACTTGCCTTTCTGTTGTGGAACCTCAGAGAACTGGAAGTTAGGGCAGAGGGGAAGAGTTCATAAACGAAGGTGTCTGCCTCCCTTCATCCCTCGCAAGTGTTTGTGCTATTTCTGGGGAAGGTACAGGCTTCAGAGAGAATGTAGACACTCTTGTCTTTTTTCTTGCCTGCTGTTTCTTTATTGTACCTATGCTTCCAGGGGTTGCGAGTGAGAGGTTTCGTGTGGCAGGCAGCAGGTGTCTAGAGAGTCCTGCTCCTACTCATCAGTTCCTGCTGTTTCACACCAAAGATCACAGCTCTTAGAGTGGTAAACTTCACACAAATTTAGGCATCATAGGAGGATGGACTTCTGTGATGGCAAAGAAGCAGACTTGGTCTTAGAAGAGAAGGGGTCAAGTCAGTCCTGTTTTATGTCTGTGGAGGCGGGGGAGGCCTGAAGGGAAGAAGAGATTATCATTTCCTTGTAGCTAGGAGACTGGGTACAGGAGCAGTATTCTACATAGACACAGAATTAGTATTCAGTTCACGGGTGAAATGAATAAGATTACTGGTAACTGCAAAACTGTTTTAATAACTTCTTTTTTGGTGGGAGCATCACATCTGCTGGTGCCCAGGGATCACTACAGGTGGGGCTCAGGGGTCCATCTTAGTGCCAGGGGCCAGCTGTTTGCAGGGCAATCACCCTACCCACTCTTCTATCTCTTCAGCCCCACAAAAATATCTTTATACCTACATTGTTGACCTAGGAGCTTAGTAGTCTCTTTGCTTAGGTTGTTTGGGTTTTAGCAATCTCTCCCTTCATTAAAGATTGACAGGCAGAGGGGCTGGAGCAATAATATAGCTGGTAGGGCGTTTGCCTTACATTGGCCTACCCAGGTTCAATCCCAGCATCTTATATGGTCTCCCGAGCAACTATCAGGAGTAATTCCTGAGTGCAGAGCCAGGACTAACTCCTGAGCATTGCCAGGTGTGGCCCAGAAACCAAAAAAACCAAAAAAAAAGAAAAGATGAATAGGCTAAAAGAGGACCTTTTCAGTCAATACTGTCGTTTTTGAGAGACCAGAGTAAGCAGCACATTTCTTTTTGTGGTTAGACTGGTAAGGGGTATTTGCATCTTCAAGAGCGCTGTTCCCATCCGGAACTAAAGTCTGGCTGTAGGTTCTGTACTACAGCTAGGAAACTGGTAATAGTTAGAATTACCAACCCTAATTACAAACCTAATAGAATTACCAAACGTAGGTTAGAATTACCAAATCTAATAGTTAGAGATACAGCCGGTCTGATAATGGTACTTGAAACAAATATATAGCTAAAACTTAGTGAGATGAGATTCTAACAGCCAGGGACAGGGGTGGCTGCGGGGGGGGGCGCTCAATTTTGTCTGTAAATTGAACTCATTTGAAGGGGAAATCACCACGTGGGAGTAAATTTGGAACATGAAGATTTCTGTTTTATAGTCGAATTTCTGAGCTTGTTATTTAAAATGTGGTAAAATGTAGTTGGTTTTAAAAAACCGTCTGAGAGATTGGGGCCGGGCGATAGCCCAGCGGGTAGGGCGTTTGCCTTACACGTGGCTGGCATGTGCCGGCCCCGGGTTCGATCCCTGGCATCCCATATGGTCCCCCGAGCACCGCCAGGAGTAATTCCTGAGTGCAGAGCCAGGAGAAACCCCTGAGCATCGCTGGGTGGGACCAAAAAAAAAAAAAAAAAAACCAAACCGTTGAGAGATAAGCAGGCACATGTTTCGGAGGGCCAGTGCTTGCTTCACACGTCCCTCTCGCCTGCTTTGTACTTCCTTTTTCCTTTTTTGGTTGTAGTACACATATGGGAAGGGAGTGACCAAAGCTCTGGGACCATGTGGTGCTGGGTGAACCTTGACCTTACATATGCAGCATATGGGCTTGCTGCTCAGTCACATCCCAGGCCCTACCTGTGGTTTTTAAAATCCATGGTATGAAAAATATATATATGTATATATATATATATATATGTATATATATAAATATAATAATATATATAAAGTAATAAAATAAAATGCACCAATAAAAAGTAAAATCCGTGGTAAGGGGCTCTGGAGCAAATGTTTAAGGCACTTGCTTTGAATGTGGGCAACCCTGGGTTAATTCCCAGCACCACATGATCTTTCGAGTCGTCGTGGAGGAGTAGCCCCTGAGCACTGCTGGGCGTAGTCCAGCGCCACCCGAACCACCCCTACACCCCTGCATAAAGTCAAAGTCCTTCATAGCTTGACTTACTCGTTTTTGCCCAATTTGGATTTCTCTATAGCCAGGTTTGCATTGCATTTGTATAGATTTATAAGTTATGCTTTAAGTATTTTTGTCTCTTTCTCTTTTTTAAGCCTTGATAAATTTGCTGAAGTTCCTTATGTCAAATGAGACCGTCCTTTTGGCCAAACACAACATTTTTACCTTGGCCCTTATGGTGAGTAACAAAAAAAAATACTTGTTTTTCTGAAGTCATACCTAAGGGAGAGCTGAGTTTGGAATAAGTGCTGGTGGTCTGGGGATTAACTGCAGGAGGATCTGAGTCAAGTCTTCGCTTTCTTTTTGATCACAGTAGCCAGACTTGTGCTATCCAGCCTTACTTATATCTTTGGTGTATCTCAGGTACTTTCTCATCCTGGATTATCCTGAATTATTCAGAATATCATATGAATATTTCCTGAGAGTACACTGCAGAGGCAGGTCTAGATTAGTGTGTGTAGTGAGCCCTCAATCCCTACTGAAATTGTACTCTACTAAAGTAATTTCTACTTTGAAAAATAGCTTTAAAACGCTGGAGAGATAGCATGGTGGGCAGGGCACTTAAACCATATACGGATCAACCTGGTTTGATTCCTAGCACCCTGTATAGTCTTCCAGGCCTGCCAGGAGTACCCTTGAGCACCACTGGGTATGACCCAGTCCTATGCCCACTCCCTCATCCCTCCAGACAAAATGATTCATCATGGGCATACTTGGTTTCTGGACATTTTAGTGCATTGTACATCTAAAAGGTTATCTGGGGTAGAAGGAAGGCATATTCTGCCTTTTGACTATCTTCTCAGAGTGTTACTTTGGTTGTTTGTAAATGTGTACTATATTTGTAGGGAAAAGCCTGATTGTCAAATTGCTGATTTCCAATGATAAAAAGTATACTCATCTTGTCCACTTTCAGTCTATAGAATAACATCATTGAAAATGTCGAGTTAGGACATCATTTTATGGTATTGCTACCTCATACACGTATGAGGTGTAAAATAAATGCATGTATGAGGTGTAAAATAAATACATGTATGAGGTGTAAAATAATCTCAAGAACATAGATAATAGTAACAGGTAGAATATCCTTGGAAGTAATAAGTTTAAGTATTATCTTTATTTTAATACGATTTTTTAAATAGTGGCCTTTTTGTGGTAGGAGGATGGAAGTCAGACTCACAAAAGTACAGCATACATATGCTCTGTGCCTGCAGCTTAATAATGGCCACGTTTAACTGTCAGCTCATAAAATTGATGAACATTTAACAGTTTATACAGTTCACCACATCTTTCAGGTTCCGTATGGAGAGATAGTACAAAGGCTAAGGCAGTCCTTGGTTGACCTAAGTTTGATTCCAGGCACCACATTCCTGTGCACTGTTAGAAGTGATCCCTGAGCACAGAAATAGGAGTAACCTCGGAGAACTGCAATATAACTCCTTAAAAACCAAATATTTTCTGGTCTTCATAGCCTGGCGCTTTTGTTTTTTTAGATTGTGAACCTATTTAATATGTTTATCACATATGGTGACACGTTCCTGCCCACCCCCAGCAGCTACGACGAGGCTCTACTATGAGATTATCCGCATGCACCAGAGCTTTGACAACCTCTACTCCATGGGTAAGCTCTCTGTTCTTTCACTCTGTGTTCCTCTCCGCGGTCAGATGTGGGGATATAAAAGGAAGACTACAAAAAATTTTCCTCTAGTTGTTTGGGCTTTTGGCTTGGGATAGAAATAGAGGGACTGGAGGGGCGTTTGCCTTGCACGCGGCTGGACCATGCCGGCCGGGTTCGATCCCCGGCATCCCATTTGGTCCCCCGAGCACCACCAGGAGTGATTCCTGAGTGCAGAGCCAGGAGAAACCCCTGAGCATCGCTGGGTGTGACACCCGCCCCAAGAAAAAGACAAAAAAAAAGAGAAATAGAGGGACTGGAGTGCTAGTTAAGGTGGTTAAGGTGCTGGCCTTTGCGTGTGACTAACCCTGGCTTGATCCTAGCGCCACAGGGAGCAACCCCTGAGCACAGAGCCAGGAGTACCTCCAACCACTCCGTTAGGCCCTACCCCTCTCCCTCCCCAGAAAACTACAGTGGTCAACTCTTCCCAGGAAGTCGGAAGGAATATGTGGACTTCTTTCAGATAGAGAAAGGGCGATGGAGTCTGGGGAAGCGGCTCAAAGGGCTGGAGCATGTGCCCTGAATGCAGGGGCCTGGGTCCTAGTGCCCACACCCACGACCCAAAGCACCACCAGGAGTGAACCCTGGACACCATCAATTGTGGTCCCCCAAGAAGAAAGCAGAGATAAAGAATAAGAAAAGCGTGTGGATTGAGTGAATACCAGTGAGACGGGATGAGTAGGCGGGAATTGACAGCAGCAAATAGAGGAGCTTGAGTCCCAAAGGAACATTGTGTGATTTGAAAAGGTACAGGATTTTAAGGAGTTTTAATGTACCTATATATTTTTAGCCTCGCTTACCAGAGGAAGTGAGCATTAGCTAAAAATCCGTTTCCATAAAACTTTTTTGGGGTTGGCTCACAGGAATTCCACTCTGCAGGGTGAGTGTGACTTCTTCCTGACTTCTTCCACTCTGCAGAGTGAGTGTGACTTCTTCCTGACGTGGTCACGCACCTTGTAAATGTGCTCGGGAGCTGGTTGGCCTCTGTCTAGACTGAAAGGTCAGGAAAGGTTTCTGTTGCTTGCACAGAAACAAAATCTCTTAGTCAAACTATTACTATCCCGTTACTGTATATTAAGGTGTAATTGATTTATTTTTTTTTATTATTATTATTATTTTTTTTTTGGTTTTTGGGTCACACCCAGCAATGCTCAGGGGTTATTCCTGGCTCTGCACTCAGGAATTACTCCTGGCGGTGCTCAGGGGACCATATAGAATGCCGGGAATCGAACCCTAGCCGGCATGGACCAACCACGTGCAAGGCAAATGCCCTACCCGCTGGGCTATCGCCTCGGCCCCCTGTAATTGATTTATAACAAACTTGTCTCACTTAATGTGTATAATGTTTTAAAACCCCATAATGTGGTAAATCATGAGCGATTGTTTCAGGCACTCAGTGTTTCAGCACTAATCCCACCACTGTGTGTCCTTCCACCAGCACCCCGAAGTTTCCCGCCTACCACAGCCTGCCACCTGCAGCACGGTCCAAATCATTTCTTATTGTTTGTTTCAGTTCAAAGGCAAATGGAATTTATCAAAACTTAGATGAATGAGTCAATTCGTGATCGTTGTTTTATTTTTCACAATGGTGCGGCTAATTCTGTGCTGGTTAGTGCAGGTTGAACCTACTGTGTTGTTTTGGCTCACTGAGCTTGGTGGTTTTCTGTGCGACTACGGATCTGATTTGCTGTGCTTCTACGGGGCTGGCAGTGCTAAGAAATCTGGGGGGTGTTCTGCAGCTGCGTTGTGCAGCCGGGTGGCTCACAAGCTTTAAATTGTAGCAGTTTGGTGTCTTGGTGTGTGCTGAGGTTCGGCTGTAGAGCTGGGCCTTTTCTAAGTTAGAGTGTCATCTGTGGCTGTGGGCGGCTGGCCTCCAGCAGAAAGGGGAATTGCCTACTCCCAGCCAGATTTCACAGCCCGGACCACTGTACCTGGGAAGAATCAGCAGTCTCACAGCCACTTGGAAGTGTGACGCTTCGGCCATTTCTCTGCCAGCAGGATTGCCTGTATACAGTTTTTGATAAGGTTTGACATATGCATATGAACATGAACTGTATATGTATGTATATGAACATGGTCATATGTAATGAACATGAAAGTATGTCTACATTTAAGTGAATGAACTTATCTGTCACCTGAAAGTGTCCTTATACTTCTCTGATGTCCCTCTTACCAGCTATCCCTCAAGCCCCCCATGCCTGAGTAACCAATATAGATCTGTTTTCTATCACTATAGATTAGCTTGTTTTAGTCTGTATGAAAACTCCATCTTTTACTTGGGACCTCTATATCATGAGAAAAGTAAAGGTATTTGGAAGAAGTATCCCAGTAGAACAGTAGGAACAGATAGTAGAAAATAAATATTACTTAGGAAAACTGGAAACAATTTTGAGGGATGGGAAGAACAATGTGTTGAAGTCATGGCTTTACCTGCCGAGCCCTGGGTTTAATCCCGAGCACTGCGTGGCTCCCTCGGGCCCCGCTGGGAGCCGCTCTCTGAGCACTGACCTGAGAGACGCACCCTAACACTGCCGGGTGTGCCCCTCCCCAAAGAGAATGTCTTTTCTTTTTGGGTCACACCCAAAGATACATTTTTTAAATAAGTATTTTATTATACCACCGTGAGATATACAATTACAAAGATGTTCATATTTGGGTTTTGGTCATACAGTGTTCCAGCACCCATCCCTCTACCAGTGCCCATCTCCCACCACCAACGTCCCCAGTTCCCTCCCCCCCGTCCCCCAGCCCGCCTCCATGACAGGTTCTTTATTTCTTTCCCTTTCTCTCTATCTCTTTCTCTTCCTTCCCTTCCAGACTATGGATTACAGAACATACATTAAAAGAGTTGTCATGTGTATCTTTTTTGCCTGCAAAGATACATTTTTGTTTATTTTCTTTGTTGGTGGGGGCCATGCCCGAAATTGCTCAGGTCTTACTCTTGGCTTACACTCAGGGGATCACTCCCAGCAGGGCTTGGGGAACCATATAGAGTGCTGGGGATCGAACTCAGGTTTGCGTCATGCAAGGCAAGTGCCTATATCTACTGTAGTATCTCCCCCCTATTTAAAAAATAATAGACTTTAATATTTAAATCAGGTATCACTGTATCACTGTCTTCCCATTGTTCATCGATTTGCTCGAGCGGCACCAGTAATATCTCCTATGTCCTGTCACAAGCAAGTGTAACCCAAGGGTATCTGCTTGCTCCAGGGACAGGAAGAGTCTCAAACCATTCTTCAGGTCATGGAATTGAGATCCATAATTGTTACTAGTTTTTTGCATAACAAATAAATAAAACATGGGTAGCTTGCCAGGCTCTGCCGTGTAGGTGGTATATTCTCAGTAGAAGGCTCTCATCTAGAGCATTTATGGATGAAACTTAAAGGGGAAAGATCAGGTTTTCTTAAATCAGGTAATAATTTTTTTTTGATGGGGCTCACCTAGAGGTGGTCAGGGCTTACTCCTGGCTCTGATCAAGGATCACTCCTGGAAGTGCAGAGGGGAGCCTCTGGGGTATCAGGGATTGAACCCAGGTCAGTCACATGCAAGGCTACTGAATTATCAGTGGCCTTCCCACTGAGTTATTCTGACTCCAGTAGAGAAAGAGCTTTGCTATGACATTAGCACTGGCAATAGGGCCTTGTGTTTACTAATCATATCAGAAAACTCAAGCCATTATTTCACTTCACAGTAATTCTAAGGAATAACAGTTCTAAAATGGTGTGATCACATGCTCAGCTCAGTTTATAAGACCCAGGTTTTTCTATTTCTAATCTCTCATTCTCGGTTTAATGACCTAAGCATCAAGTTCGCTCCCCTCAGAATAGTAAATTCCAGTTGTTACATCAGTACATGTGTATCCTTTATTGGGAGTCAGGAACTCTTCTCTGGGTCAGTGTGCTCACAACACCCTGGTGAGATTTGCTTCTGTCCGGTTGTGTCAAGAATATAGTTTCCCGAGTGTGAAGAGAGGCTCCAGGGAGGGTTTTTGTTTTGTTTTGTTTTGTTTTGTTTTGTTTTGTTTTGTTTTACTTTTTGGGTCACAGCCAGCGATGCTCAAGGGTTACTCCTGGCTCTTTGCTCAGGAATTACTCCTGGTGGTGCTCGGAGGACCATATGGGATGCCGGGGATCAAACCCAGGTCGGCCGTGTGCAAGGCAAACACCCTACCCACTGTGCTATCGCTCTGGCTCTGAAGTTTTGTTTGTTTTTGAACCACACATGGCAGTGTTCAGAGCTCACACCCGACTCTGTTGATGGATCACTTCCCAGAGGGCTTGGGTGGGGGACCATATGGGTGCTGAGATCAAACCCAGGTTGGCCATATGCAAGGCAAGTACTGTAACCCTGTACTTTTTCCTTAGCTCTTGATCCAGAGATTTTAAGACTCAGTTACAAATGACTAAAGTTTTTTCTTCCCTCATATTTCATCTCAGTAAAGATGCTTTTAGTGAGGAAAGGATAGAATATTGGAATTGGGGAGGTTTCGTGCAAACCTGATATACCTACCCAGGGGGGCCAGAGACCCAGTCCAGTGAGAGAAACTCCTTGTAGCTATAGCAACAAACAAGAGAGGGTATTTGGGAATGTGCAGATCTGTCAAAGGGAATGAAAATATTAACCAGGAAAGCACAAGTAGGAATCAAGGTATCTCACTGAGACCCAAGAAATAGTAGTAGCATATTTCAGCATTCTCATTATGCAAAAGAATGATAAAACTTATGATGGGAAAATAATCCACCTATTTTGGAGTCAGATTTTCTGAGGTATTAACAATGTATATAGGGCCAGATCAATAGTACAGCAATAAGGCGTTTGCCTTGAATGCAGCTGACCCGGTTCAATCCCTAGCATCCCATATGGTTCCCGAGCACCGCCAGGAGTAATTTCTGGGTGCAGAGCCAGGAGTAACGCCTGAGCAAAGTATATGGTAAAATGTACCCCACATAGGGTCCTGGGGATACTTAGTGATTGACCACCTACTTTGCAGTGAGGGGGCCACACGTTTGATCCTGGCAGCACTTCCATTTGGGATCCTGTACACAGCAACAAGGTGTACGATCACCCGTGGATGGGGAATGAATGTGTGCTCATGCACATTAGACAGTTCTCAAAGCCCTAATTGTTCTCTGTGGGCTTTCCTAAAAAATGCTAAAACTTCAGTTTTAATCCTTGTTAAAAATACATTTTATATACTTATCTCCAAGACGATTATGTGAAATATTATTCATTCATACAGTTTTCTACTAGTTAAATCTGTATTTGGTTTAGGGGCCACACCCAGCAGGGCTTAGTGGACACTCCTGTCAGTGCTTGAGAACCATACGTGGTATTGGGGGTTAAACCAGGATTGGCTGCTATGCAAGGAAATGCCTTAAACCTTGTACTAGGTGCCAGAGCGATAGCACAGCGGGTAGGGCATTTCTCTTGCAAGCAGCCAACCCGGGTTTGATCCCGGCATCCCATGTGGTCCCCCTAAGCACTGCCAGGAGTTATTCCTGAATATAGAGCCAGGACTAGCCCCTGAGCATCGCCTAGTGTGACCCCAAAATAAAACAAACAGATCAAACAAAACCTGTACTATCTTTCCGTCCCACTACAAGTTAATCTTAAGCAAAAACAATTTCAATGATGATAAATTGCATTTCATTATTTATTTAGATGTTTAAGCTCTTGCACTAGAATTTTACAGCTTGGTGAACACTGACAAATTGTTTCTCCACAGAACTACAATCAGACTGTATAAATATATGGCATACTCTTGTAGTCATCTCTAACATTAATACACATCACTGTTTCTTGATTATGTAATAAAACAAATTATCAAGTATCCAGATGTTAAGTTACATACCTCAAAAGGCATAAAACATGATGAATATTGACTCAGTTCACTAGTAGAAACCATTTTTTTTTGGGGGAGGCAAGAGAAGTTAAAAAGAGAAGGGAGGGGCCGCCATAGCCCAGCGGGTAGGGTGTTTGCCTTTGCGCGTGGCGGCCCATGCTGGCCCAGGTTCGATCCCGGCATCCCATCTGGTCCCCCGAGCACTGCCAGGAGTAATTCCTGAGTGCAGAGCCAGGAGAAACCCATGAGCATTGCCAGGTATGACCCAAAAAAGCAATAATAATAATAATAATAATAAAATAAATATATGGTTGAACTAACATTAATACACATCACTGTTTCTTGATTATGTAATAAAACAAATTATCAAGTATCCAGATATTAAGTTACATACCTCAAAAGGCATAAAAAATAATGAATATTGGCTCAGTTCACTAGTAGAAACCATTTTTGCAGGGGAGGCAAGAGAGTTAAAAAGAGAAGGGAGGGGCGGGAGCGACAGCACAGCAGGTAGGGAGTTTGCCTTGCCTGTGGCCGATCCAGGTTCGATCGCCAGCAACCCATATGATCCCCGCGCACTGCTAGGAGTAATTCCTGAGTGCAGAGCCAGGAGTAACCCCTGAGCATTGCCAGGTGTGACAGAAAAAGCAAAAAAAGAAGGGGCCGGAGCAATAGCCCAGCGGGTAGGGCATTTGCTTTGCACGCAGCGGCCTGCTGCCAGCCCGGGTTCGATCCCCAGCATCCCATATGGTCCCCCAAGCACCGCCAGAGAGTAATTCCTGAGTGCAGAGCCAGGAGTAACCCCTGAGCATCACCGGTGTGACCCAAAAAAGCAAAAAAAAAAAAAAAGAAAGAAAGAAAGAAAGAAAACGAAAAGAAAAAGAGAAGGAAGAGATCACACTTCTGTGTCTGGGGGATAGTGTACAGTGGGTAAGGGCTTGTCTTGCATGTAGCTGACATGGCTTCCGTTCTTGGTACCCAGAGGTTCTCCGAAGTCCCAGGAGGGATCTCTGAGCACGGTCAGGAGTAAGCCCTGAGCACCACCTGGTGTGGTGCCAAACCAAAAAATAAAATCGCACAAATCACATGTCTAACAAAAATAAATTAGTGATCAACTTTAGGTAAACATAAATAAAATTATGGGGCTGGAGAGATAGTATGGGGCTAAGTACTTGCCTTGCATGGTGCTTACCCCAGTTCAATCCGACACTGACCTTGAGCACTGGGAGGTATGGCAAAGCCACCTCCCAGCTCAGAAAAGTATGAAGAGAAAATTGCAGTTTCAGGAATTTTATGACTAAGCTGTAATAAATCATACCCAAAATTTCCCTCACCCTAAATTTGAAACTGGAGAAGATAGTACAGGAGGTCTCTGTCACTATCTGTCACTGTCTTCCCATTCATCATCGATTTGCTCGAGCAGGCACCAGTAACATCTACATACGTCCTGTCTCATGCAAGTAGAGCCCAAGGGCACCTGCTTGCTCCAGGAACATAAAGAGCCTCAAACCATTCCATCAGGTCATGGGAATGAGGTCTATAATTGTTACTGGTATTTGGCATGCCAAATATGACACGGGTAGCTTGCCAGGCTCTGCCGTGCGGGTGGCATACTCTTGTAGTCATCTCTAAATCCAGCATTTATTGATGAACCGCACGAGCTGGGCTGTGATAGGCTCTTCTGCTGGGTGGAGTTCTGACGAGAGGGAAGTCTGGATGTGGAAAATGGAGGCCCTCATGGAATGGGGGTGGTCTGGCTTGTTGCGAGGCTCTGCTGGGGTGGCGGGCCAGGGCTAGAACCTGCCATCCCTCCCGGGTGCCTCGTGAGAGGCTGGTCACAGGGAGAGCCAGTAGCAGCTCTGCCCCATGTCTGTGAGTCTCTAGTACAGGAGGTACAGTGTTTATTCCTGGGTCAGTCCTTGGTACCACATGAGGTCCTTTTGGGGAGCCGCTGGGGTCCCCCGACAGTATCAGGACAGAAATTCTCTTCTACCTCCGAGGCCACCAGGAAAACGGATGAAAACTCACGAGTCCAGCGCAGTTCCAAAAAGCCTTTTAGTAGTACAAAAGCTCTACCACCACAATCCAATATAATGAAAGAACTCTAGCTCTGATCAGAACTTAGACCATACAAGAGAGCCCAAGTCTCCCACCAAAGAGAGGATCTCACCCAAAAGGAGTCCTACTCAAAAGAAGGGGGAAAAGGAGACAGAGTCTCAAGTCAGTTCCCTTATATACACCAAAGTAATCCGTGACAGGAGGGTCCTGTCAACAAAAACAGAGTGTAGAAGGGCATTGCCACACCCTATTACAGGTATAAACAAAGGATTACACCAAGGACTAATCCCTTCTTCTGAGATTATCTCTTATGTAAAACGAGAGAGAGAGAGAGAGAGAGAGAGAGAGAGAGAGAGAGAGAGAGAGAGAGAGAGCGGGGGCTAGTATAAAGTAGTACATCTTAATTTCATGAGCTTCATGTAATCTAGATGGTACCCACATGGTCCTTCTTATTTATTATCTGTACCAGGGTGATTTCTGAGTATCTTTCCACAGACTCTTCTTTCTTTCTCACTATCGAATATAGTCTCACAAAAAATTCATAGTTTTTCACAAAAAGATTGTCAATAAATTTGGGACATAAAAATAGCAGAGCAATGTGAGACTTCCTCATGAAGTCACAGAAAGTCATGCTTTGCCATCATGAACTGCAGCGTATTATATTCCTAACAGAATAAATAGCTGAGCCCTCATGAAGAGTGATTACCTGTGTTTTTACCTAGAAAGTAAGTTCAGCCTGGTCTACTGAAACCTTGCTTGTGCACTTAAAACGTTATTTTAAGTCAGTGGAGATCCTAAAATCTCCATTGTGCCATTTGAGTCCACTCTGTAGGAAATTACTGAGGTGGTCCCCCTGACCACACCTCGTGTCCACACACTTTGTTTTTTAGAAAATGTGATGGGTTACCTGTTAGATGAATATACTAGGTTTTGAGATAATGTGCGGGCGTTCTGCACGGGGGGTGCATGGGACACCCCCCCCCACACACACACACACACACAGTCCCAGCTGGTCGCAGTTCTGGGCGGGCTCACCAGGCCTTGCCGGAGGGGCATTGAGTTGGGGGAGGGCACCCCAGCTTCAGCTCCAGGGAACCTTGTGGTTTCAATCACCCAGTCCTGCATACCTGGGCTTGAAAGGAAACTATTCCTTGGGTGTGGCTCTGCTGAGCTGTGAAGGCCAGGCCTTGAATGTGACTGTGGTTTTTGGGCCTCTGGAGGTCTGACGGGGAGGCAAGGGGGAGCCCGGCCCTGCCCCCCTTCCAGGACACCACATCAGCCCTGCACAGGCCCAGCAGGCAGCAGCTCAGTCCTGTGCCTCCGCTGTTTCCCAGCCGGTTGCAGTTTGTTGTTTTTATTTGCTTGTTTTGGGCCATCGCCAGCTGTGTTGAGGATTAACTCCTAGCTCTGAGCTCAGAGCTTTCTAGCTGGGCTCGGAGGACGATATTTGGTGACAGAAGTCAAACCTGGGTCAGCGTGTGTAAGACAAACGCCTTAGCTACTGTCCTGTCTCTCCAGCTCCTCATTCCACCCTTAATACTAGTGCAACAGGCACTAGAGCTCTCCCAAGACCTGCGTTACAGTCAGTGGCAGTACAACACCAGATTTCTTCAAAAATCTTAGTTTTTCAAGTCTTACCGAGTCAGCAGCCATCTGGTCTAACGTTGGTACATCCTCATCAAAAGACCAGTGGAAGGGCTGGAGTGATAGTACAGTGGAGAGGGCGTTTTGCCTTGCAGCCGACCCGGGTTCAATCCCCGGCATCCCTTATGGTCCCCTGAGCACTGCCAAGAGTAATTCCTGAGTGCGAGCCAGGAGTAACCCTTAAGCATTGTGACCCAAAAGCAAAAAAAAAAAAAAGAGAGAGACCAGTGGAGAATGGATGCCTTTTTTTCTCCACAAGTATAGAATCACATTTTGCTTGACATATTCAAACTTCCTTCATTCCTCCGTAAATTTATTTACCTTTGCATTGATTGGATTAGGTGTAATAATAAATCTCACCTTATTTTATTGTGACATCCATAGGACCTGGGTATTTTCTCTGAGCTCTGTTTATTTAGTTAAAAAATTAACCTAAGAGCTGGAGCGTATTGCATGTGGGACTTTTGCTTTGTATGAAGCGGATCCCCAGCACCCTGTATGGTCCCCTGAGGCTCTACCAAATAGTGGTCCCTGAGTGCAGAGCCAGGAATAAGCCGCGACCACTACCAGGCATGCCCCTTCTCCCCAAAAAAAAAAAAAAATTAGCTAAAAAATTGAGCCCTTTTGATTTTTGTTTTATAAACCTGGGACCACAGAGATAGAATGCGGAATATGGCACTTGCGTCCTGTGAGGCTCACCCACCGGTTAGTCCCTGAGCACTGTCAGGACTGACCTTTGAGCACCAATGGGCCTCTGCTATCAGAAAACTAGTGGAGGATCTAGAAAATAACATGTAACTAAACAATTTTTACAGTTGAGCGGAAAGACATATCTGGCCTGATTTAGTTCATTATATGAATAAATTTGCACATACACTGCCTGAAACCTGAGATCAGACTGTTGTGCTGAACTTGGAACCATAACAAATTCCCCTGCACTAAATCTTGTTAATTAGAAAAACAGCACTCTGAAAATATGTTTTATTAAGGTTCCTACCATGTCTTTCATGAAATAGTATGAATTTATAAAAATGAGATATTACTAGAGCAGGGAGAAAGCAAACAAATGAGAGTTCTCTCCACCCAGTCGGAGTCGTGGGCCCATCGCTGCTGCCACTACCCAGTTCTGCTTGAAGAATCCTGGGTGGTTGTAATAGTATTCAGAGAGGAAGTTCTTGGGCAAATTACCCTCACTCTCTTTCTTCTTTCCTTTTTTTGGGTGGGATACAGAGAGGGGGTAGACAGGCACGCCCCTTCAGTGCTGGTGGAGCCCTGTGGTGCTTGGGTTTTGCAATGTTGGTGGCTTTGGTAAACATTTGAAATCATTGGAAACCAGGCCTCCTGCTTTCCTGGCTTTTTGGGCTCTCTCTCTCTCTCTCTCTCTCTCTCTCTCTCTCTCTCTCTCTCTCTCTCCTCTTTCTCTCTTCTCTCCCCTCCTCTCCCCTTTCTCTCCTCTCTCCCTCTCTCCTCCTCTCTCTCTCCCCCTCTGCCCTCTCTCCCTCTCCCTCATTTTCTTCCTTCCCTCCCTCCCTCCTTCCCTCCCTCACACCTTTGCTAATGTTAATTAGACTCTACTTTTCTTCTGTTGAAAAGTGTCAGGTTCATTTATTCATTTGTTTTGGAAACAGCCTACTACAACTTGTAGTTAATATGCCATTTGCTGTGTGCCAAACACTGGTCTGACTTTTATACATATTAACTCTTTAATTTTCACTTAAGCCTTCCATGTAAGAATTGCTACGGGCCGGAGTGATAGCCCAGCTGGTAGGGCGTTTGCCTTGCACGTGGCCGGCCTGTCGGGCCGGGGTTCAAATCCCCAGTATCCCATACGGTCCCCTGAGCACCGCCTGGAGTAATTCCTGAGTGCAGAGCCAGGAGTAACCCCAAAGCGTCACCGGGTGTGACCCAAAAAGCAAAAAAAGCAAAAAAAACAAACAAACAAAAAAAAAAAACCTTGAGCAATTATTAACGGGCCGGAGCGGGCCCAGCGGGAGGCGTTGCTTAACGCGGCCCAGCCGGTTGATCCCCGATCCTATGGTCCCCGGCACCGCCAGGAGTAATTCTGAGTGCAGAGCCAGGAGTAACCCTGAGCATTGCCGGGTGTCACCTAAAAAAAAAAAAAAAAAATCACTACTGTTCTCTGGAAGTGCAAAGGGCTGATTTGTCTACTGGGTCAAAAAGTTCTACTTTGGGCGGAGCGATAGCCCA
Organism: Cryptotis parvus; assembly: GCA_021461705.1. NCBI lineage: Eukaryota > Metazoa > Chordata > Mammalia > Eulipotyphla > Soricidae > Cryptotis > Cryptotis parvus. The sequence goes on from JAJIBD010010960.1 coordinate 31,665, forward strand.
GCGGGTAGGGCGTTTGCCTTGCACGCCGCGCCCGGGCCGGCCCGGGTTCAATCCCCGGCATCCCATATGGTCCCCGAGCACCGCCAGGGAGTAATTCCTGAGTGCAGAGCCAGGAGAAACCCCTGAGCATTGCCGGGTGTGACCCTAAAAGAAAAAGGAAAAAAAAAAGGTCTACTTTGAACCACTCACTACTCCACCTGACTGTAGGCTCTCCGGGCATTCCCTCAGATGATAATTCCAACTCCATCACTTGTAACTAATTATATGAAAGAAATATATAGGAGATAGATGTATATTCCACATATACATATGTATATACACACATACATATGTAAGGTTTTTTAAAAGTCTAGGATGAAGAGAAGACTGGCATACACTCTGATCATTCTATCCAGCTGTTTTTAGAGGTGCCTTCTTCCTTGAGTTTGTGTTTCCTAGTAGGGGTCTGACAGATCTTTGTTGTTCTTTACAGTCCTGAGGCTTTCTACTAATGCGGCCAGTGGAAAGAAGCAGCTAGCAAGGTGACCCATGCTTTGGTTAATATCAGGTAAGAGCCAGAATTTATTTTGGTTTATCCTGAAGCGGTTTTATTTTAATACCTTTTAAGAGAAGTGTGTTCAGCACCACTCTCACTTTAAGGCCTGCTGTCTATAGGAGTGGAAGAGATTGTCGTATTTGAACAAGAAAATCTGGAGTAGGTGAGACTTTCCTTTTTGTCCTGCTGAAATAGCTTACAGTGCTGGTCTATGAATTTCTTACCAAGAGGTGGGTGCAAACCCCTTTCCGGAGTCTGTTGCTGGCGTGTTTTCCGTTGATAAGATCTCTAAACTTTTCTCTGAAATTTTGTTCCAGATGTTCTCTTTGAGTTCCATGAATGACTGACGGGATCTGGAACTTTGACATCTTGCTTTGCGTGACTATTCTGTTTGTGGTAATTGGAGGCAAATGGAACTCCTAGGGGCTAAGTCATTTCTATTTTAAAAAGTTTATCATAAAATGGAAGGCATTTATTTACAGAATGCTGTACTTAAATGGCCAATAATATTGAGTCAGAAATAGAATTGGTTTAGGGTCTTCAGGAGATACCACTGAAAAAGTAAACTGTTTTGTAAGTGGAGAAATCGTGCTTTTGGTGTTACGAAAACCAAAGCTGACTTTTTGTTATGTTCCTCACTCCCTTTGTGCCTATCATTTTCCATTTTCTCAAAAGTTATTAAATTGTTCTTGCAAACAATTGAAAAATTAATGTTGAGTAGAAGAGGCAAAGCCAGCAGATGGGGGAAACTTGATTCAGCTCCAGATGTAAGCCTTGCCAGATATCCCAGTAATAGTAATACACATTACAGCTTGGTATGGATCCCAGTGTGTGACACAGCCGAGATTAAGGATTTCTGTGTTTTCCTTTTCTCTCTCTTTTTTTCCTTTAAAGTGGAATATCCTGTGCTTGCTATAATGTACTACAGAGCTTGGCACATCTGGGAACAAAAGGAAAGTGTGAAATGTGTGAATTGGGAGGGCTGAGCTGAGGGAGCACGGGGGTGAGATGTGCTAACAAGATAGCGTTGAAGGCTGATCTGCCTTACCTGACTCCAGAGGCATTTTGCAGCAAACGCAATTTTATAAATCTTACAAATAAATGCATATTTGTACCTAGCAAATAAGCCGGGTAGTATAGAAAGACCTTATGATGAATGTGATTTTCTCTAAGAGCAAGGAATTACAAACAGTCTTCTCCCAAATATCCCTTTGTGACCCAAGGGCAGTATGACAAATGTGGGTGTTTAGAAGAAACACCAGATTCCGGCTACGGTATGAAGCGTTATAGGTATGACTTATGATGTGCTCATTTATTAATGTATGTGCTTAGGCTTCCCATGCAGCCCTTTTCATCTGGGGCTCTTTTCCTCTTTCCTCTGTCACATTCCTGTAGCCTGCCTTGTCTCCTACTTTTTTTGCCTTTCCTTATTTTTTCTGCTAGGGTATATGGCACATCCCCGTGATACCAGGAGTTACTCCTGGCTCTGCACTCAGGAATTACTACTAGCAGTGCTCAGGGATCATATGGAATGTCAGGAATTGAACCTGGGTTGGCCATGTACAAGGCGAGCACCCTGCCCACCACTGTACTCTCTCTCTCCAGCCCCTGGGCCTTATTCTTTCTAAGAGCCGCCAGGCAGCTGATTTTAGTGTTTTGGCCTTTTCTTTTCTCTAAATGGTCCACAAGGACTGAACTGATCTTTAAGTGAATGCCCAAAGCACATTTTGTTCATTGTCTTTGCAAGTCTCTGTCAGATCTATACTTTGGTTTTAATTCCACAAACTACTTTGAACTTACGTCAGAGAATCATTACACAATTTTCAGTGTTATTCATGGATTATTCTCAGCATTTGCCTACACTATCAAAGACCCAACCTTTTATTCCAGAAAGGGTTCTGGAGAGATATGTTTGAGTGTCACTTTCCACACTAAATCCAAAAAGGGAGAAAACTTGGTGTTATTTCTATATCTGTATGAGCATACCTTTTTCCTTTTTCAGTTTCCCACTTAACGCTAAAATTTATGCCGCTCTTTTTTAGTCATCAAACCATATTACATACTTTTAAAAAAATACGATTTTTACAAATAAGAAAAACTGAGCCATATTGATACTGTGAGTTTCAGAGTTCTGCAACTGTGTGGCAAAACTCAGAATGAATTATGGTTCTTCTGGTTATCAAGTATAGTGCTTTTTCTTCTCTATCAAAATTTTCTGAAATTTTTCCACTCACATCTCCTTTTCACTATGAAATGTAACACATGCTGCCAATGGAGAAACACCTCAGGTTTATGATGGTTGAATTTTAACTTTAGTTTGGGTTTTATGTATTCAGATTTTTTTTTTTACTGTGTCAGATATTTCCAGAAGTAAACCCCTGTATTTTTAAAGGTTAGTGTTTAAGAGGTTATAGTCTATATCCTAATTCCTTCTTCTGTATTGTTGCATCAAACATCTACCATGAAACAGAAAATTCAGCGTGGTATATTGCAAGATACATGGATATTTTAGTTAGGTAAACTTGGGTTTTTGTGTGTTTACATGGGGGGACTTGGTTTTGTTTTTAGCTTTTTATTTTATTTTATTTTATTTTATTTATGGTGTTTTGAGACCATACCTGGTTGTGCTTAGGGAGCTCTCTTCTGGGCTCTGTGGCAGGAATGACCTATTGCAGTGCTTGGGGCCGTATGCAGTGCTGGGTATTCTGGGAATAGCCATGTGCAAGACAAGCACCTCACCTCCCTGTACTATCTCTCTTCCCCAGAAAATTAATTTTTTTCATTGTTGTCTCTTCTGAATGTGTGGCCTTGAACAAGTTATTTAGATTCTCTCACCCTCTTTCCATTACTTACAAACTAAATCATTTTGATATCAGAAATTTCACAGGGAAATAGTTTTGTAAATTTGTGTAATATATGTCAATATACTTCGCAAACTATAAAATGCAAGGCATTTCATTTAGCAGCATATATTCCAGAGCTGGCAAGCTGCCCTTGTCGCATTTGGATACGCCAAAAACCAGTAACAGTTAGAGACCTCATTTCCATGACCTGAACGAATGGTTTGAGGCTCTTCGTGTCCCTGGAGCAAGCAGATGCCCTTTGGGGTATACTAGCATGTGGCAGGATATGCGGAGATATTACTGGTGCCCAACGGGAAGACAAGTGATGATAGAAGTGATGATGACTCCAGATCACCCCCGTTGTAACATGTATGATAACGTTTTATTTAGATTGAATAGTATTTCCTTGTATGCATCTATCCATTCATCCATGTTGCAGCCCAGTAGGGTTCCTTCAGTCTTTTGGATTTTAGTTTTGTAATTTTTACATGGGTGTACAAATATCTGTTCAGTCTTTTTTATATTTATTTTTATTATTATTATTATTTATTTTTTTCCGCCAGGGTTTCTCCTGCTCTTCACTCGGAACACTCGCGCTCAGGACCAATGGGATGCCAGGCGACGAGAACGCCACCTCCTATCGCCCGCCCTATTTTATATGTTTTAAAGGGGAGGTGTACCCATAGGTGCTCAGGTGCCACATCTGACTCTGTGCTCAGGTATTAGCCAGGGAGTGCTGCGGGACCATAGATGCTCTCAGGATTCAAACTATTCAATCTCTTGTTCCAAACATAGCCACATACAAGGTGCTTTTAACATCTCTACTCTCTTTGATCTCTTATGTAATTACTTGATGACATTTAAACAGAAATGAAATGGGCTCCTTTAGTAATTCTGTGTTTAATTTTATTAAGGAAATGTCATATATTCTTTCAGGGCATTTTGAGTCTTCAGAATGTTTCCTAAATTTGCCTTCATTTGCCCCCTTTATAAAAAGTTAAGCTATTTCTGGTTGAAAGGTGGAGAGATAGGACAGCCAGTAGGCACTTGCCTTGGTATACTGAAGCCCTCGGGTTTGATCCCCGCCATCCTATATCGCCCCTGAGTACCACCAGGAGTGAATCCTGAATGGATGCAGAGCCAGTAATAACCCCTGAGCATCACAGGGTGCTGCCCCCCAAAAAAAAAAAAAGTTGGGTGATTGGACAGATATTACCATGGGAAAAGCCCTTGCCTTGCCTGTTAGCTAACACCAGTTTAATTCTGACACCTCATATGGTCCCTTGCTCACCACCAGAAGTGGTCCTTGAGCATAGAACGAGAAGTAGAACCCTGAGCACAGCCAGGAGTGGCCCCCAAAAAACCAAAACCAAAAAATTTAGAAAGATTAGTTGTCAAAATACTCAGCACAGTGCTTGTACGCTTTACCTGATTTAAGTTTCTTAAATTATTTTTTGTGGTGCTCAATCACACATACAAGGCAAGAGTTCAGTCCTCTAACCTTCTTCCCCAACCCCATTTTCCTTAGACTTAGAAGTTGTTTTACTTTTGGAGGAGTGTCACTGAGATTGGTTTGCCCAGTTATGGCTTCTTTAAGACCACAGTAACTAACTGTAAGTCAGCCCCCTGGCTGAGGCAGGTCGCTGGGGTCCCTCCGAAGTCAGTGCTCCTCTTTGGTAAGTGTAACACAGTGTGCCCTAGCAGAGGAAAGGCAGCAGAAAGACTATAGTTGTTTGAGTTCAGATTGTGACAGTGACTGCTAACTGTAGCTTTCATCTGCGCAGAGCTTAGCTTAAGTGTCAGCCTCTTTGCTTTTCACTTGTCTTCCAGAGCTTAGTCATGCTGGCTCTTTAATTGTCAAAAGTTATTTGTGTTTAAACAATTTGTCTCTCTTTTCCTGTTTGGCTTTTCTGAGAGAGTCTCAAACTGCAGCTTGAGAATAGACACTACTATTTTTGTTAGGGCGCCCTCATGTCACAAAACCCCAAGGCCATGTTTGTCCTTTCCCATAGAAGTTCTGTGTTGTGCTTTGCCACAGTAAGACTCAAATATCGAGGCTGAGCTCAGTGGCTCAGTGGATGCCTTGCGCGCAGGAGACCTAGTGTCCATTAATTACTGCTTTTCTGTAAAAGTTCCACTTAGGGCCCCTCAGTGGGGCTCTAGTGTAGGGGCTACAGCAGTAGGGCTTTTACGCTGCACACAGAGTACTGTCAATTGGTCCCTGCATCCCATGTTGTCCCTCCGTCCTTCCAGGAGTAATTCTAGAGTGTAGAGCCAGGAGTAATCCCTGAGCACCGTTGGGTGTAGCCCCCCCAAACAAAAAATGAGCAAATAAAAATTCCACTTGGTGATATAATTATAACTTTATCTTCCTCCACAGTGTACTAATCTACAAAGGAAAATTACTCTGAAGTGCCAGGTATAGGCTGGAAGGAAACATTTCTCCGGCTTTGCTTATAGACTTCTAACTAGGTATTTCCAGCTGCCACTTTATTTATTCATTTATTTACTTTAATGCAGTTCCAGGGATTGGCCCCAGGGCCTCATATATGCAAGGCAAGTGCTCTACCATTGAGCTATATCCCTGGCCCTATGCTAGATATATTCTGCCACTGCTTAGCAAGCTGCCCCGCTGAGGTCCAATACATAAGGAAGATGTTTGCTCACTATTAGCCTAATTAGTCAAAGGAGAAAAAAGAAAAATGGTAGACTAAAACCTGACCTTCATCTAAGCAAATAGCTTTCAAGGTAAGTAATTTGAAGCCCTTAATGAATCTCTTCAAGTTAACATCTTAATGCTTTTCACTTAATGAGCATTTTATTAGCACCAAGTTCACAGTCCCATTCTCTGGTTGCTCACAGAAAGAAATAGTGACTGAATCACTGCAAATAGGTTTTTCTCCTGATCTGTAATTTTCTTAAAGTGGGTGAAGTTTGAACTTAATAATTAATACATTATTTTTTCTCCCTTTTTCTGGAATGCAGTCAGCCAAACTTTAGTTTTCTTTTGAGAACATTTTACTATAAGTTGTGGTAGATGACAAGCCTGAGTTTGTAAGTCTTGCAGTCGCTCCTCTAGTGAGTGTCTGTCCCTGTTTGCGCCGTGGCGTCGTTTTGTCTGTTAGTGCTGAGTTTGTTCCCCTCCCATCCTTCCTGCTTACATACCTGTTTCCCTTCATTCCAAGATTTAAAAAAAAAAAATCGAAACATTCCTTAAAGAGGAAAAAATGGAAAGTGTTAAAAATACACTCCACTGGAAAGGATAAGAACAAGAATAGCTCTCAGCCACCTCTAGATAAGGGGGTTCGTGAGTGCGCAACACTCTTTGGGACATGCTATGTATAGAATTCTGAATGTCATGGGAAAAAGCCCTGAGGCCGTAATCAACAACTATATGCTCACTGTTGATCGCCAGCATTAAGAGTTGGGAAGGGGGTGCTGGAGAGATAGGACTATGGAAAGGGTGTTAGTCCTGAGTGCCTCCAGCAGTGATTCCTGATCCCTGAGTGCAGAGCCAGGAGTACTGCAACTATGGCACCAAAACAAACAAAAAATACAATAAAGAAAAAAACTGGGAAGGGAATGTGAGGTCTCAGTCAAGCAAGACACCCTTACACATATTTGGGCTACAATATCCGTCTCTTTGTCGCAGTTCTCTGATGAATGCAAGAGGAGGAGCAGTTTGACACTGGCCACTTGAGCTGAGGATGCAGTTTAGGTTTGTGAAAGTAAATGGGAGCTCAAGTGATGAATGAAAGCAGCAGAGCCATTGGGCAAGCGGGCAGTACATGAGCATAATCTTCTGTCTAGTCCAGTTTGCTCTGAAGTGCAGGCAGGCTCAGATTATCCAATGGATTGGAATTTAGCAGTAATGACCTTTCATCTGTTAATCAGACCCTGCTGCACCATTACAGAGAATGAAAAAGCATTATGCAGATTAAAACAAAGCACCAAAATGAGGCTGCTATAATTTAGTTTCCCCAGTGGCTGGGAGCATTACATATTATTCTAATGGTTGCTGTTTGCCAGTCTCTTCAAACTATAACTAGAAAAGAAAAACTAAACACTGAATCCCATGTGTTGAGTCATCTGTTTTGTCTTAACTTGCTTAATGCTGCAAAGTGAGGTTTTTGTTTTTTTTAAATCAGGTCATTGATGGACTTCGTGAACTGCAATGCTGTAAAAGGAAACAAAAGTTTAAGACAGATATTTTAAATCAAATACTCAGATTTTTAGGTCTGCAATGAGTGTAGAATAGTGTACTTTATTTAGCACATAAAACCTTACCTCAATTTGAAATTCCCTTGGGGTCTTTTTATACTTAGTAAATGTTTTTTTTAAAAATAGGTGTAACAGACAACATCCCATTTTCACCTTTTGTTGTTTTGTTTGCGGCCACACTTGGAGGTGCTCAGGGCTTGTTGAGACCAGGTGCCAGGGATCCCTGCTGATCCCTAACACTCAGGCACGACATGCATGGCCTTTCTAAAGTTTACTGTACACCCACTAGTGTGCCATAAGTACTACCGTCCATCTCAGAGCTTTTTTCATCTTCTTTCTGAGTTGAATTTTCACTCATTGTATAGTAACTCCTCATTCCATTTACTCCAGCTCTCTACTCTAGACATCTCTTATAAGAAGAATTAGGCAATATTGGTCTTTTGACGGGGTTTTTTTACTTAGCATAATATCCTCAAAGTTCTTAAATATGTTATAGCATGTATCAGAGCTTCCTTTAAACAAATTGGAGACAATTCTCTCTGTGTGTGCACAGACCATTTTTGAGAGGAACACACCCAAGAGTGCGCAGGAGTTACACCTGGCTCTGCACTAAACAGTTTCTCCTTGTGGTACTCTTGGTACTGTTGCAGGTGGACCCCACGGCAGCTTATGTGAGGCAGGAAGGGGAGAGAGAGGGTCGCTTCTCCCCAGCGCAGCCTCTGCCACCCGGGACCCACTGGGCAGGCTTAGGACTGATAAAGTCTGCGATGAGCCCCAACGGCGTGGGGCCTGAGCCCCACCAGCCCCACCAGGTGGCCGTCAAGCCACACCTGACGTCCAGCTTGATCTCTAGGCACGGGAGTTGATCCCCACCACCCGAGGTTTCTTGGGGAGCCACGGACTCAGGCTGGAGCGAGGAATTGCTCTTTGCAGGGGAAAGGAAAGTCAGTCCTAGGCCTTACCCAGGGCTGCCTTAGGGTTCTTGTCTTCCTCGCAGAAAAAGAATTTTCAGGCGTCGATGAGCAGTGAAGTAAAATAGGTTTTATTAAGGAGGTTTTAGGAGAGGGGGAGGGAGAGAAAGAGAGAGAGTAACTTCGCTCAAGGGAGAATGCAGGCTACTCCAAAGACGGAGAGCGAGTAAGAGAGAGTCACACATCTCAAGAGGGGAGATGGGGCAACACACGTGCTCAGGCACCACATGTGCTTCGCCACATGGGCTCAGGGCAGCATGTGTGTCCAGGCAGCATGTGCGGCGCTGGGTCCTTTTGGTCAGGATGGCTTTTTATAGATTTCTCCCCAAGTTACTCCCATATGGGGCTTTAACCCTAGGTTGCTAGGGCCGTTGCCAAGGGGAGTAGACTTTGGGAGTGGTCTTCTTTGACTGGAATGCTTTTGGAGTCTTCTGTGAGCTGGGTCCTGGGCAGGAAGGCTGATTCATCTCCCTCAGGAGATTTAATTAGCTAAAGCCATTAGAAGGGCCTGTGGCCTAGGGCTTCACACATTCCCTCTGGCCTTCCCTTTCCCCAGGGTCTATTGTTGATAGTGGCCTTATCAAGTCTGGTTCCATGTGACAACAGGTGTGACTCTGGATCGCTGAAGGACCAGTTTTTCTTCCTTCTTCAGGAATTTTTATTGCCATGTGGCGCCCCCTGTCTGCCTGCCTACAATAGTACCACTTGGGATGCTGAGGATCAAACCAAGATCTGCTGCATACAAAACAAGTGCCCTCCTTGCAGTAATAACTCTCTGGCCCCGCTTTGGTTTTTTTTATATGCCATTGATGGACACTTGCCTAGTTCTGCTCTTTTTACTGTAGGTAATGCTTCTGTATTTATGGGCACAAATATTTGAGAACCTGCTATTATTCTTTTTGGTATATGCCCAGAAGTGTAATTGTTAGAGCATATGATAATTTTGTTTTTAATTTATTCTTTTCTTTATTTCTTTCACTTTCTTTATTTTAGTGTTTTGAGGCATCGCCATACTTTTTTTTCTGGGGGAGAGGGTCACACCCGGCAATGCTTGGGGGTTACTCCTGGTTCTGCACTAGGAATTACTGCTGGCGGCATCACCATACCTTTATGTATGGTGTACATACATAAGGGGTATGTGGTGTACCAGCAGCTACACCATTTTTCACGTACCCACTGGTGATGCATAGTGTTCCACTTTGTCCATATACACAACAGTAATTGTTGTTTTCATGATGTAAACTGATTGCTTATAGTTTTGATTGACATTGCCCTAATGATTAGTAGTGGTATATCTTTGCTTGCTTGCTCGCTTGCTCTCTTTTTTTTTTTGGCTTTTTGGGCTACACCCGGCAAAGCTCAGGGATTATTCCTGACTCTGCACACAGGAATTACCTCGAGGCAGTGCTCAGGGGACCATATGGGATTCTGGAGATTGAATCCAGCAAGGCAAATGCCCTACCCACTGGACTATTTCTCTGGCCCCATGTGGTATATCTTTTCATGTGTTTGTTGCCCATATTTGGAAAAATACATAAGTCCTTTGCTAGTTTTTAAATCAGATTTTTGAAGTGCTGGGGCCGGAACGATAGCACAGCGTGTAGGGCGTTTGCCTTGCATGTGGCCGACCTGGGTTCGATCCCTGGCATCCCATATGGTCCCCCAAGCACTGCCAGGAGTAATTCCTGAACAAAGAGCAGGAGTAACCCCTGAGCATCACCAGGTGTGACCCAAAAAGAAAAAAAAAAAAATGATTTTTAAAGTATTGTTATTGTTAAATTTTGGTGTTTTTTTTTTAAATATTTTATTATACCACTGTGAGATACACAATTACAAAGATGTTCATAAGATGTTCATATTTGGGTTTCGGGTCATAGAGTGTTCCAGCCCCCATCCCTCTACCACTGTCCATTTCCCACCACCAGTGTCCCCGATTTCCTCCCTTGTCTTGTTTGTTTTTGATGGTGCTAGGGGTAGAACCCAAGGTCGCGATATATCCATGGCAATCAGGGCAAATCCAGTTTGCATATTTTTTCCTTTTGTTGCCTGTGCTTCCAGTGCCATATAGAAAAGATTAGAGGGCTGGAACAATAGTACAGCGACATTTTGCCTTGCACACAACTGACCTGAGTTTGATCCCTGGCATCCCATATGATCCCCTAAGCCCAGAGTGATTTCTGAGTATAGAGCCAGGATAACCCTCTGAATATTTCTGGGTGTGACCCAAAAAGCAAAAAATCAAATAAAAGAAGAAAGGAAAGATTATTAGTGAATTAGAGAGATAGCATAGTGTGTAGGGCATTTGCCATGCATGTGGCTGACTTGGGTTTGTTTCCAGCACCTGATAGGGTCCCCCCAAATCCCTCCAGGAGTAACATCTGAGTGGAGAGCAAGGAATAAGCCCCTGAGCATTAATGGGTATGGCCCCCAAACAAAAAAATACATTATTGGGGCCGGAGCGATAGCCCAGCGGGTAGGGCGTTTGCCTTACACGTGGCCGGCCTCTGCCGGCCGGGTTCGATCCCCGGCATCCCATATGGTCCCCCGAGCACTGCCAGGAGTAATTCCTGAGTGCAGAGCCAGGAGTAACCCCTGAGCATTGCCGGGTGTGACCCAAAAAGCAAAAATAAAATAAAATAAAATAAAATAACATTATTGCTGGGGCCAGAGAGATGGCTTTTATGAGACTATATGCTTTGCTATAGGAGACCGGGATTCAACCCTGAGCACCAAGCCAGCAGTAGTGTTCAAGCACTACTTACTGGGTGGACCGCTTCAAAAGTTACTACCAGTTATGTCATGAAACTTGCTCTGTTTCCTCCTAAACACTGGACGTGGAACCCCTTCACATTTTCCCCTGCATGTCATCATTCTTGTTTTTCAGATTTGCTTGTTCTTCTTCATGTTTAAGAGCGTAATATAGTGGGTGAAAGGAAGGCCTTCGAGTCACCGTATCTGTTTGAGTCTTAGCCTGTTGTTTGCAGTGCTAGGAATTAAATCCAGGGCCTACGTGCAAGGCAAATACTCTGCCATTGGGCCACATCCCTAACCCTCTGCTTTTTGTTTTTGTTTTGTTTTTCAGTTACTGTCCCCAAAGTGCAAGTCTGGGGATCTTACCTGCCTTAGTTTTGATGATTTCCATGGGATTTAATTCTGGACTAGCAAATCTCTTCCGTAGTAAAATGTTGTTCAAATCCTCTGGCCCCACTTACACACGAACTTACAAGATTATATTACGTAGGACCAGGATGTTACTCACTGGCAGAGCACTTGCTTGGCATGAATAAAACCTGGATTCAGTCCATGGCACAGCCAAATAAAAGAAGAATGTGTGGACTTGAGCGATAACTCAGAGGACTGGATTTCCTGTGTCTGGGAGCTCAGGAATGTCCCCAGATACTACCGCTGAGTGTGATCCTTAAAACCGTGACTGTTAACACTGGGGTGATAGCTCAAAAGGATAGTTGTATGCTTCGCATGTTGGGAGGCCTTGTTCTGTCCTCAGCATAGCCCCCTGAGAGCCTCTGGGAGTTGCCTGAACACTACTGGGTGTGGGCCAAAACAGAACAAAATGTGATTATGGGGGCGGGGCAGAGCTATAGTTCAGCAGGTAGGGCAGTTGCTTTGCGCATGACTGACCCATGTTTGTTGCCCAAGCCCTGCCAGGAGTGATCCCTGGCACAAGCCTTGAGTACCAGGTGTGAACAAAATAAGTAAATGAAAAGGACCTTATTTATTTTTAAAGAAGTGTTTATTGGGCCAGTGATATAGTACAGGGGTTTAGCTGCTTGTCTGATGTGGCTGATTCAGATTAAATCCCGACACTGCATATAGTTCCCAAGGCACCACTAAGAGTGACTCACAACCACGGGAAGCCATGAACACAGGTGTGTGTTGCCCAACTGCCCTCCCCTGCCCAAAATAAAAATATATAAATATATATGTATATATTTTACATGTGTTTTAGTGTAGCTTTTTTAAAATTCAGATGTGGGACCTGAGTGGGGTGATAGCACATCCCATATGATCCCCATATGGGATGCCGGGGATCGAACCCTAATCGGCCGCTGCAAGGCAAATGCCCTACCCACTGTACTATCACTCGGCCCCCTTTTTGTATGTTTTTAATTATAAAAGGGGTTGGTTTTGTAAATACTTATTTTTCTACATCTAGTAAGAAAATCATGTAATTTTTGTTTCTTATTCTATGTATATGAAATATTGCAGTAATTCTATGTATATGAAATATTGCAGTAATTTATTTTCAGATATGAAATTAGGAACTGTAGAGACAGTATAGAGGGAAAGGAATTTGCCTTGCACACGACTAACCCGTCTTCAATCCCCAGCACCCCTGAGCACCACCAGAGTAATCCTTGAGCGCAGTGCTAGGAGTAAAGACTGAGCACAGCCAGGTGTGACTCAGAAACAAACACAAATCAGACATGAAAGCAACTATGCATTTTCGGACACATCTCTCATGATGTAGTTTGTTTTTTTCTCCCTGTAAGGTTAGTTGGAAAGCAAGAATGCTGGGCCTGGGGACTGGAGCAATAGCACAGCGGGGAGGGCGTTTGCCTTGCATGCAGCCAACCTGGGTTCGATCCCGGCATCCCATATGGTCCCCCCATGCAGTGCCAGGAGTAGTTTCTGAGCGCAGAGCCAGGGGTAACCCTGAGCATTGCTGGGTATGACTCAAAAAAAAAAAAAAAAAAGCTGGGGCCAGAGAGATTGTTCAGGGGTCAGAGTGCTCACACGGACTTGGTTTTGATCCCTGCTACTACTTGGCCCCTGAATTCTGCAGGGGTAGCCCGGAGCTCAAGCATTGAAGCGTTAGGTTAGGTTTGTAGCGGCTGGACTCAGTGTTGCTGGGAGTGGCCTCCCTAAGCCCCTGAGTACTGTGTGAGAGCCCCCTCCATCAAATCAGTTGAATAGATATTTGATTATGTTTGTGTTTGTGGGGGGTGCTCACACCCACTCTGTACTGGAGTGGGGGGTGACTGCTCCTGGCAGTGCTTGGGGAGCCTCGAGGTGCCAGGGATCAAACTGGGGTTGGCCACGCGCAGGAGATGTCTTACCCCCTAAGCTATCTCTTCAACCCAGATTTAAAATTTTGAAAAAGACGGGTACCCTGGTGTGCCTACCCCATACCCTTCTTTTCAGTGTATCACTGAGTGTGACAGCACAGAATTGTAACCAAAAAATTCGCATAAAAATTTGCTGACCTGGGGATTGGCAAGAGCACTCAAAGAGCTGGGCGCATCCTTGGTGTTCGGGGCACTGCCCATGCCTGCCAGCACGGGCCACTCATCATTACCAGGAGACACCCTGAGCACCTAGCCGCCACATGTAACCTGAACACTGGCAGCTCTGACCTGAGCACTGTCAGATGTGGCCAAAAATTTGTTTAAAACGGAGATGGTACAGAAGGTAAGACATTGGCCTTGCATCCTCCCAACTCCAACACTGCATGCGGCCCCCAAACACCTCCAGGGGGTGCTCCTGCTCACAGTCCGGGAATAGCCCCATCATGTGTCAGCACCGTCATGTGCTAACCCTAAATCCTTAATTTATCAGTTTTTTATGACCCAAGTTTGCCGTTTTATATACTGGTTTTCCTTTGCATCTTTTTATCATCAGTACATTTGATGAGTAGGCCCTCTGAATTTTTGTTCAGAGACTTTGATCTAATCCTGAGTCTGCTACTGATTTGGTGGATAATTTGGTAATAACCTCTCTTCTTTCTGGGGTTTGGTTTGCTACTGTTATGTAAAATGGCCTGAAAGCCTGAAAAAATTTTTCTTAAGACTCAACTGCAAAGCTTTTTTGTAAAGAATAAATTTGTGAAGAAAAACTGTGGGTGGGTAGTCATCAGCCAGGGCCAGACCAGAAAACTAAAATCCTTTTATAGAAAACCCAGGGACAGCAAACTTCATACAATGCTTCAGATTTCCTTCTGTCCTCCTACTCCAGAATCCCAGCAGAGGGATTTACCAACTGATAGATCAGGAAAAAAATTGAACTCTCACAAACATTGTTTTTAAAATTGGGATGTTGAGAAATCTGACTATATAGATAAAGGACAGCAAAAAGACAGTTTGGTATAAGGGGGAAAGATTTAGAGAGAAAGAAGATGCTCTTTATTATTAGTAGGGAGCTTGGTGGCCTTAGTAAAAGCTGGGGTTTGTTGGAAAAGGAAAGTCTGAAGCTCACTGCTGCTGTTCTGCTCTAAACAAGCCTTGCCTGGCGCTTTGCGTTTCCCCTGGGTTTTTAAAGAAGTGTGTGTGACAACCTAAAACTGAAACCGAGTCTGGCGTTTTATGCAGGCAATTAATGACATGGTAAGAATTTTTAGCTCCAGTAGATTAATTGTTAAATGAATTGTGTCTGCATTTTACTGTCATTTTACTGTGATATCAGCCTAATTATAAATATAGTGTTACATAGTAGAAGATAATAATAAGCAGAATTATGCACTCAGTGAATCAGACTTCAGGAATTTCTAACACTAAGGAAAGATTTTCTTGTTAAACTGTCTCTTGCTGTCCTTTTATGTAGGTTTTGATTAATTTTACCCTCGATTATACATTTCTCCCTGGAGCCTGGATTTTGTGCCTGCTTTAGCAAAGTGTGCTCCTGTTATAAGAGGCTTAATGAGGTTTCTTTTTGTTCTAATTGTTTTCTATATAATTTCTTTTTAAAACCAATAACATGTGAGTGGGATGTCAAATATAGGTGTGCAATTGTTTTTTACTACCCTGTGCACTCAGCAATATTAATTTCTCTCTCATTTTGCCACTATTTTCTTGTGATGAAAATTCTCAATCTCCAGGAATCTCCAGAGACAGCTCTCATTGGTCCCGCCACTCCTGTACTCCGTGGTAGTGCACCCTGAACAGACGGGAGCAGCTGCTCTGGGTAGAGCGTGTGGAAGGTTTCTGACCAAACATTAGAGTGCTTTATCTTTCTTACGGCGTAATTTGTTAGATAGCATTCAGATAGGAATGGATTAAAATGTTTCTTGGGCCATAGGGATAGTACAGGGGTTAAGGCATTTGGCCTTAAATGTGGCCGACCCCATTTTAATTCTCAGCACTCTAATGGGTACCCTAAGCATTGCTGGAGTAACCTCTGAGCTCTGCATGGTATAACCAAAAATAAAAGCTCGTTTTGTTTTTAAATTTAAAATAATTTTCTGTTTACTAAACAGAATACTATTAACTATTTGCCTTCCCCCACCCCCTTGATTGAACTTTTTTGGTATATTCTAAAGTTATTTATTAACATGATTTTTTTTTTTTTTTTTGGTCACGCACCCGATGCTCAGATGGTACTTCTGGCTCTACAGTCAAGAATTACTCCAGGCAGTGTTCAGGTGACCATATGGGATGCTGGAGTTGAACCCAGGTCGGCCCGTCGCAAGGGCAAATGCCCTCCCTGCTGTACTATCACTCCAGCCCCCTGAATATAATTTTTATATGGATGGATCATAACACAGACATCTGTGAACCACCCACTTTAAGAGATTGAATATAGGGGGCTGGAGCTATAGTCCAATGGGTACTGCGTTTGCCTTGCATGCAGCCAACTCAGGTTCGATCCCCATCATACTATAAGGTCACCTGAGTAATTCTTGGGGTGCAGAGTCAGGAGTAAGCCCTGAGCATCGCCAAGTGTTCCCAAAAACAACAACAAAAACATTGAATGCAGGGACTGAAGAGATAGTACAGAGGGTAAGGTGCTTGCCTTGCATGATGACAACCCAGGTTTGATCCCTGACATCCCATATGATCCTCCAGCACTGCCAGGAGTAACTCCTGAGCACAGACCCAGGAGTAACTGAGAGTGGCCAAAAGCGGATGAATGAATGGATGAATGAGCGAATGAATGAATGAGCGAGCGAGCGAATGAGTGACAGAATACTATATTGAGCGTACCTGCGAGTTAGGCATGTTTCCGTGCATAGCGCCTGCCCCGGAGGTATAGACTGAGGGTTCATTCCTGACACTACCTCAGCTGTGCCCTCTCCAGTGACTCTGCCATTTGGGATCCCCTTAGCACAAGTGTGCAGTTTCATAATGCAGGGGGAAGAGGCTTGCCTTGCTTGCTGCTAATCCAGGTACAGTTCCTAGCACTGCATATCGGTCTCCCGCAGCACTGCCAGGAACAGCTCCCAAGCACAGCTGGGAATGGCCCAGTCGTCCTTTCCTCCCAGAAAAGGCACATGACTCAAAAGAGCAATGGATTGAAGGGTCAAACAGTGGACGAGTTAAGATACAAGTGAATAGTACCAACTAGTATGAGAAGAGCCAGAAAGTTCAGAGAGGAGCATAAAACAGTTCAAATGTCGAGGAAACGCCCTGGGTCAAATAGGATACCCACATTGTCTTTTTCTCAAATTGTGAGAAAAGTCGGAGTGGAAGTGTGAAAAGCATGATTTTTCTTGTACAGTTCTTAAGTGTTGAGTGTTTCATAGGAAAGAACTTTAGAGGTTGAGCAGGTCATTGAAGTGTTGGGACTTTGGTTTCAGCCAGCAGATGTGTGGGATTCTGTCAAGTGCTTCAATACACAGGGTATGCTAAAAAAAGGCCAAGGAAATAAGTGTCATTGGGTTCTTGACAAAGAAAGAGTAAGTTTATCTAGTCTTAAAACCTAATAGAGAGGTTAGTAGGAAAGAAATAGAAAGATAGCTTCTTTTCGTTTTGGTGCTAATATTTGTCACTATAGCTTTGAAAATGGAAAAGTTAACTAAAAATTAAATAATTTAAAAAATTCTGTTTGTTTTTCAGACCACACTAGTGATGCTCAGGGTCTACTCCCTGGCTCTGCATTTAGGAATTACTCTGTACTCAGGCATTGCTTGGGGACCATATGGGGTGCTGGAGATTGAACCTGGGTGAGCGTGGACAAGTCAAATACACTACCCCTTGTACTATTGCTCTGGCTTATAACTTAAAACTTTTTTAAAAGCTGGCGTGTGTCACTAGATCTTTGAAAATTGAGATCATTCAGGGGCTGATGAGATAGTACAGTGGGTAAGGTGCTTGCTTTTTGCATGTGTCAGTCCCTAATGGTCCCAAGTCTGCCAAGATTGATCCCTAAGCGTAGAGGTAGGAGAGGGCCCTGAGTAGCAACAGTATGACCCCCCCAAACAGAATAAAAGAATTACAAAAATTGAGGTCATTATAGGGGGCCATTGTTTAGAGAAGGAAGGAGAGGAAGAGAAGGAAGGAAAAAGGAAATGTCTTTAGGTCTTCTGGAGCATTAATGCTCCATTCCTCATTTTCTCCCACTTTTGCTTGTTCTGAATGTCCAAAAGCTGTTGTCCTTTGTTGTCAGCTACTGAGGGTCTTCCCTTTGGGTTTTGGTACTATCTGTAATTGTCACTTCATGCTGAGTGTTTTCTTTTTTATGAGGCATTTAGCAATATGAATTTGACTAGATGACCTAGTAGAAAGAACTCTTGAGATTAAGACCTTCAGGCCAGGGGAGAGGTCTCAGAGGCCTGTCCCCGTTTGATTCACCCCATCCCCACCCACCCCTCAGCTGGATCACCCCTAACACCACCTGGTGTGTCCCAAAGCAAAAGCAAGGCTTTTGCCTATTGGCATGCCCTCTGCCCCATAATCCTGAAGCCCCAGATGTTTGAAACGCTACTTGTTCTTTTTCAACTGAAGTCAGTGTTCTGCTAAGGCTGACACTTCGTTTTCTCCTGGACAGTTTTGAGTCTGTATAACAAATTACAGTTTGGGATATATTATAGATGATAAATGTGTCTTCCCTAAAGGAAATCCATTTGTTTTGCTTAGTGTTTCTGTGATTAATTACTTGCCAGATTAAATTGCTTCATAAAAATGCATAGTATTTTATTCGATTGCTCTTCATGGTGATTAATTAGGCCATACTGTTGCTTTGTATGTTAATTATGCTGACTTTTTTCCTGTTCTCTAGTTTAATTAATAGTTTATTTAAAAAAACTGTTTTTAGGATGGGACACTCTTTAGGCAGAATAAAGTTGACCCTTGCTTTTCAACTAGTGTTAGGTAGGGGAATAACTAACACCTCAGATGTTTTTATTGTGGTCCTGTCTCAATCCATGATTTACAGGTAGTACACTGCTAATGAGTTAGGAACAGTTGTTTGGTTTTTTCTGTATTTACTAAAGGTAAAATACTGAGATTCTTGGCTCAGCTGAAAATTGATTAAGGCTGTAGAGACGCCAATTGATGCCTCTTGTGCTTCAAAGCACACGAGGTAGATGTAAACTGTAGTGTAGGCCGGGCCTGGTGAGAGCGTTGTTTCTCAGGATGCCGCAGGGTGCTGAAGAGGAAACCCTGGCACATTTAGCAGTTATTAATGACCCAGGGCCGAAAGTAAACAAAGTGTTAGTGGAATTTGTGATAAGGATTTGGAGACTTGCCTATACTCAGGAGAGCAGAGAAGTGACATACAGATGACCAGGATGAGGAAGGATCCAGAAATAGCATTGGAGTTAGTCCACTGGGAGACTGTGTCTTCGGTAAAGAAATAGCATCTAAGGGCCGGGCATGTGGCTCAGCAAGAGAGCACATGCCTGCATGTGGGAGACTCTTGCTTCAGTCTCTGGAACCGGGTGGAAGGAGGGAACAGAGGGAGGGGAGGTAATGCGCAATTTTGTGTGTGTGGTGCATGAAATATATACATACATATTACATACACATAATATACAAGTGCATATAATATGTATAGAATATAATATGTGTATGATATAAAGCAGTAATATTTATTAGCGTAAATACATTTTAAATTAATTTTTATAAATAAATATATATATATATATATATATATATATATATATATAGGCCAAGAATTGCTCATGGGGCTCCAAGCCACCTGAGGGCTGCTGGAGCCTCCGCCTCCCAAATAAAAAGCAGTCCACTCCATAAATATTCAACAGAACGAAAACTTGGATTGAAAAATGTTTACAGAATCTTTATTCATACATAATCTTAAAGCTGGGAATAGGGGCAGGAGAGCAGGTCAGCGGGCTAAGTGATCCGCATCACATGGTCCCCCTGAGCAGGGAGAAGCTCTTAGCACTGCTTGGTGGGGCCGAAACAAACTAAAGGGCCAGATGACCCTCAGCTGAGGAAGTAAATCACCCATGGTCCATCCATATAATGAAATATTAAGCAGTAAAAAGCAGTCAGCTATTGATCCGTGTAACAGCACGGATAGATTTAATTGGATTATACAGGTTGAAGAAAGCTAGGCACAAAAGGCTATATAGAGATGGTACAGTGGGTTAAGGCATTTGCTTGCAGGCAGCTGACCACATTTCGATCCCTGGCACCACATATGGTTCCCCCAAGCACTGCTAGAAGGTTGGGAGTGATCCCCGAGTGCAGATCCAGGAGTAAGTCCTGAGCACCGCTGAGTGTGGGCTGCCCCTGCCCCCAGTAAAAGAAAAGAAATGTGGGGAGGGAAAGGCTATATTGTGCATAATTCTATGAGTTTGACGTTCTCTAAGTGGCAGAATTGTAGAGCCAGAATTCAGATCATCAGAGTCTGGTCTCTGGACTGGAACAAAAGGCTTGGTCACACTATCGCAAATTTGCAGTGTCAGGGATCCAGGAACACGTGAACTACAAATAGGAAGTCATTGCTGAGGCTCTCTGGCCTTTTTCTGCCTCTCCCCCAGTGATCTGAGCCTTGGTGTGTAAGTGCTTTTCATGTCCAATTTGAAGCAACCGCTTGAATGCCAAACTATCTCTTTCCAGTAGCTCTAAAAATAGCCCAACAGGAAAGTTATGTCATGGTAATATTAATGCATCACTTGCAGCAATAATATTCAGTATTGATCTGTGATGACAACTTAGTGCGCTAACTGCTGACTCCCCTGAGCAGACGCGTGGCCATCCGTTCTGACCCAGACTGGCAGAATCCATTTAGCAAGATGCTGGTTTCCCTTAGTGCTTTGGCAAGCAAATGTCTGTGGGACTTTCAGTGTTTTCAGCTGAATGATTTTTAGCACTGGACTTGAAGAGGCTGCTGTGGCCCCCAACCAAGACCCCATCTGTTAAGGCCTCATATTGATTTGTATCCCTCTTTGTAAAAATCTGTCCCTACTTCTGGTCCGATAAATAATGCAGATATACTAGATAGAGCCTGCCATTGGAGCAGAACTTTTAATCATTTTG
>JAJIBD010010961.1:0-37279 GCA_021461705.1 Cryptotis parvus
TTTAACTCGGGGAACTTTTTAGCCAGAATGTTTCTGTTTTAATTTCCTTGGGGGTTACTTTCCTGTCCCTCTGGGACTCCAGTAATTCTTATGGTGTTCCACCTGGCTTCATCCCATTGTTCTCTGTTTCGTTTGCTGATCCATTTTCCGGTCTTTTTCCATCTTATGTAGTTCTCTGAGTGCTTTCTGCAGCTCATCTTCAGTCTCACTGATTCTCTCTTCCACTACTGTCATCCTACTGTTGAGAGCCCCTATTGTGTTTTTCATTTCGTCTACTCTGTTTTTAAGTGATGATATTTCTATTTGCATGGTTCTCATTTCTGCTCTCATTTCCTCCTGTAATTTATTGACTGCCCTTTCAACTGCTTCATTTATGTTCTCCTGCATTTTATTGGACATCTGCTCCATTTTTTCGTTGAGGTCCTTAAGCATCCTACCAATTTCTTCTCTAAATTCATTGTCAGAGAGATCATGCACTTTTGCAGGACTCCTTTAAGGGCCGCTGCATATGCTCTGAATTTCCGCCTGCAAATCACTTCGTAGATAAGGGGGGTAGTCTAAATGTGGCAGTTTATCTGACCATGTATGCTGTACTAGCTGGTATAAATATTCTCCCAAGCTACCACAATCATCGTGGCACTAGCTAGATCTTACCAGCATATTAGCCTGGCCACGCTGGACCCCTAAGTAATTAGACCAGAGAGAAATGCTGTTTGCTTCCAAGCAAACAAGCATGGCTCCCTGATATACTCAAAGGCAACTAAAATACAAAACTACAATGAAGTAGAGACTTGTGAAGGCTTGGAGAAATATTTAACTGGCATTAGTATTAGTCTTTGGTACAGAGACATGCCATCTCAGAAACCCCCTTCTCTACCCTATAAAGGCATTTCCAGGCAGATCTTGGCTCAAACCATTAGCATACTAAAGGGCCTAGGTGAGGTGCAGGGAGGGATTACCTAAGGGCATTTGACCCTCCCTGCTTTCCATAACAGTGGGAGGAAGGTCTGAGTTACAGGGGGTATAAACTAGCCGGTTTCCTCTCTCACGCGCTTCTTTTTGGGCTCTTTGTGAGCGCTCACCCTTCTTGGAAGTCTTGTCTTCCCCTTTTAAAAAGCCTTTCCACATGGTGGCCGCCATCTTGGCCTACACGTGGCTGGGGTTCTAGCCTGGAATCCTAAGCACCGGGCTTTTCCCTTTGCTGATTTGTATGCCTGAACATGTGATAAATAAAGCCTTTTAAAACTGCTTGGATTCCTGAGTTTTCATCCATTCCTCACCGGCCGGAGGTAGAAGGGAACTCACTTCCCGGCACTGTCAGGGACCCTGGTGGAGCCCCGACAATGCACATCTGCATTCTTTTTTGAGTCGTCAGGGTTGATTCCTTCATCTGTTCTTCGAACTGGGGATCTGCGTTGTTTCCCCATGGTGTTGCGGTGTTCAGGGATAGATTCCTCTAGTGTACTGTTCCTTTTTTCTTGAGGGTATTACCTTCCCCTTGGTGTTGAATTTCCTAGTATTTGTATTAATAAGCAGCTGAGTGAGTGGCCGCCTGCCAGTCCGCACAGCCCAGGGGGAATCTGTGCTATTATTCTTATGGAAGTTCTTTTCTGATTTTTGAAATTCTTATAGAATTTCTTTTTCAATTCCTTTGTGAATTCTTTCTTTGATCTTGCTGCTTGCAATACTCTGTTTCTATATTTGGCTTTTATCATTTTGATTACAATATCACTTGATCACTTGATGTCCCATTATTCATCAATTTACTTGAGCAGGTGCCAGTAATGTTTCCATTTGACCCTATCACGTGCCAGTGTAGCCCAATGGCATCTGCTTGCTTCAGGAATACGAAGAGTTTCAAACCGTTCATTCAGGGTATTGATGAAGAAGTCTGACCATCTTGGAGGTGGGCAGCCTTGTGATCTTTTGCCGTCCCATGGGATACAATTGGTATCAGCTCTGGTCGAGCGGTCATCTCCAAATCGCATTGCATGTTTAGCCCATCTGATTTTTTGATGCCTTGGAAAATGAGACAGTATCCCTGACTCCAATTGTCGATGGAGGTCGGAACTCTGAATTCCTTTTCTCACTTGAGTGAGGTGTGATATTCCAAGCATATCTCTTTCGATTCCTCTTTGGGAGACCTGAATAGCATTCTCATCCTACTTTCATAGGGCCCAGGTCTCCTGAGGCATATGTTAATGCAGGGAGAATGGTGGAGTGGAAGAGATGTGCCCGGAGATAGAGGTTCTTTGTTCTTTTAGCTATTTCTTCGATGCTCTTGAAGGCGTTCCATGCCGCTCTCTTCCTCCTGTGCAGCTCAGGTTTTAGACCATTAGTCACGTTGACTTCTTGACCTAGGTACACATAACTGCTGCATTCAGAGATGTTTTTTCCACTGAGAGTGAATGTGGCCTCTGGAACTATTTCATTTTTCATGAACATAGTTTTGATGAGATTCAGCTGTAGATCTATCTTTCCACATTCTCGTTTGAAGTCAGTCAGCATTTGTGCCGCTTGGCTAATGTTTGTTGTTATTAGAACAATGTCATTAGTGAAGCAGAGGTGGTGTAGTTACCGACCGTCTATCTTCATTCCCATTCCTTCCCATTCTAATTGTAACATAATGTTCTCGAGGGTGAAATGATCTCACCCTGCTGACCCCCCTCTTTAGACATTAATGATCACTACCTTGTAGAATGGTGAAATCCTGGTGATGAATCCACAATACAGCTCATGAAGGATCTTGATGTATTGGGTTTGAATGTCCTATTTGGCTAGGGTTTCAATGACCTCTTAGGTCTCCACAGAGTCAGAGGCTTTCTTTAAATCAATGAACCTGAGACAGAGTGGCATCTTGAACTCCCTACAAACTTCAATGAGTTTAGTTACCGTGTGGATATGGTCGATTGTGCTGAATCCTTTTCGGAAGCCAGCTTGCTCGCATGGTTGTCCTTCATTTAATGTTCTGCCAATCCTGTTCAGGATGTCTCCGAGTGAACAGCTTGTAGATGACGGACAATGTGCAGATAGGCGATAGTTGCCAATGTCGTGGCTGTCTCCCCTCTTGACCAGTAGAAGTGTCCTGCTGGTTTTCCATTGGGGAGGACGCCTTGCATTCAGACAGGTTGTGTGTGAAGAGCTGAGGCAGTGTATTGATGCGTACTGAAGGCAGATTCTTCAGGTGTTCAGGTCTGACTTTGTCTGGGCCGGGTCCTCTTCGGCACCAATGAACGCAAATGAAGTTCATTTGCGTTCATTAATGAACGCAAAGAAACAATGTGCGGGCTTGGAAAAGTTTGAGGGAAAAATTTTGTTTGATATGTCAAAACCAGTAACAATTATGGACCAATGAACTTTACCAATGAACTATATCTATCTATCTATCTATCTATCTATCTATCTATCTATCTATCTATCTATCTATCTATCTATCTATCTATCTATCTATCTATCTATCTATCTATCTATCTATCTATCTATCTATCTATCTATCTATCTATCTATCTATCTATCTATCTATCTATCTATCTATCTATCTATCTATCTATCTATCTATCTATCTATCTATCTATCTATCTATCTATCTATCTATCTATCTATCTATCTATCTATCTATCTATCTATCACTTGTCTTTCCTGTTGTATTACTTGTCTTCCCGTTGTTCATGGATTTGCTCTAGCAGGCACCAGTAACATCTCCATATGTCCTGTTGCAAGCAAGTGTAGCCCAAAGCATCTGTTTGCTCCAGGAACAGGAAGAGCCTCAAACCATTCCTTCAGGACATGGGAATGAGGTCCATAATTGTTACTGGTTTGGGCATATCAAACAAAATTTTGCCCTCAAACTTTTCCAAGCCCGCACATTGTTTCTTTCGCGTTCATTAATCATTCATATCCTAGTGTCCCTAAAGTATTTATCTCAGAGTTTATAGAGATGACTGTTATAGGTGGTCATGAGTTTGTCTTATAGGTGGTCACAAGGTTGATTCGTACAGTGGAGGGAGAAGTTAGAACTCCATTAGGTCCTTTTTGAGTCTCTTTTACCTGTGACTCCAGGCTGGGTTCCTGATAACCCTCCTAAGCTCTAAGCTGCCTCTGCCTGGGACTGCTCCCTTAGGGTACTCACCTGATATATGCAGGGCTGGGAAGGCTGCTGGGAAACTAAATAAAAGCATGCGTTTAAGTTCTTCTTTGACACTCTAGTAATTAAATAAATACTGGAAAACAAATTGCTTGTAAATTAGCACCTGTAAAAATTGCTTGTGCCAAAGACAAATTGGTTATTATGTTATATACTCATGCATTACTAGAAAGAAAATTACTTCTATCCTAAAACCTGATTCTCTTAAAAAAGTTATGTAAATACAGAATAAGTATGCAGCCTTTGTAAGAATAATATTTTTCTGGTTTTTACTCAAAACAAACTACTGGATTTTCTCTTTTTTATATACAACCATGTATATTGATGTCTGTTTGTAAACTACCATCTCTTTATTTAAGGGATTAGAGCCCTCTAGTGGTTTTTTTGAAAATAAAAAATGACATCAAGCTCAATAAGAGTGAAAATCCCCCAAATATTCTCTTTTATATTACTTTCATTTATATCAGCACTTAGAAGTTTTAAAACGTCTTTGGAAACTTGTAGCAGCAAATACTTATTTCTTCCCCTACTTCCAAATTAAATATGGTTTTTGCCCCTTTGTGTTAATGAGAGATCTCTGTAGGTCGGGGCACAGAGATGAGACTTCAGGAACAAGATTCATTGATTTTTAATAAGCACCGGCCGGAGGGACAGCAGCTCATCTTGGCAGCTGACAGCTTACAGAATGACCACAACTCTCTTATACACAGCATCAAAGAATAACATGGTTTTAAGCTACAAAGCATTCCACATATTTAGCATAGGATATACAGGCTACCAGAAGGAGACAAACAGGAGCCAAACCTGCAGGGAATGCGATCTAGGTGAGGTGATGAAAAAAAGAATGTTTGCAAATTGTTTGCAAATTCAGCCTTCCTGACTAGCCCAAAATGGCAAGATCTTATCAGACATTGTCACTTTTCACTTGTCTTTCCATTATTCACCTATTTGCTCAGGTGGGCGCCAGTAACATCTCCATTAATTGGGAATGAGTTTCATTATTGTTACTGTTTTTGGCATATAGAATACACCATGGGCAGCTTGCCAGGCTCTGCCTTGGCTCTGGTTTCACCCAAGGTGGCCCAGTCTTTTTCTGTGTCAGACTATCAATCATCCAGAGCCCATGGGGCAGAGCCCTGGGTGTAAACAAGCCTGTATCCTGTCTTCCACCTGCCAATGCAGCTGGGCACTGCAGTCACACCTGCAACACCTTGAGGGGTAGAACATTGGACATTGAAGAAACAGAAATACAAGAATAACCTGTTTACTGTCTGTACTCCAAGCAGTGTCCATTCGACTCCATCTTAGACTAGCTACAGCCAATATTGAGATGTGACACAGGGAAAAGACCTAGGATAGCAGAGCCCATAGTTGCATCATGGAGACAGTCACATCAGGGAAGTCCACACACTACCTCTATTGGGGAGACAGCCTGCCAGAAAACCCTGTGTATCTGTCAACAGGCAATATCCATCAGCGTTTAGCATATTCTTTGATCTGCTTTCCACCAACACCTTTGTTTTTCAGTGATGCTCAGGGGTTACTCCTAGCTCTGCACTCCTGAATTACCCCTGGAGGTGCTCTGTGAATGGTAGGGGTTGCTGAGGATCAAAGCCAGATTGGCTGGGTACAATGTAAACACTTTACTTGCTGTACTATCGTACCATTTCCCCAATAAATGTTTTATGATATTTGTATTCCCATATTAGCTATATATGGAAATATTTCCTTATTTAAAAGAATATTATAAGGCAAGGTTGAATATGTTAATATTTGAATTAGCATGCTCTAGCAATACAATAATACTTTGTAAGACTTTCCTCATGTTTGAGAGTCTCTGGACCAGCATACCTGGGCCGGATTGAGGAAAAAGCTGCTGCAGGGTGGGTGTCGATGATCCGGGCTGCGATGGGCTGGTCTTGCTGGGTGGAGTTCTGATGAGAGGGAAGTCCGAATGTGGAAAATGGCGGCGCCCGTGGAGTGAGGGGGCGTTCTGGCTTTGTGAAGCTCTGCTGAGGTGGTGGGCCAGGGCTAGAACCCGCCATGCCTCCCGACTGCTTCATGAACGGCTGTGCACAGCCTTGTTCTCCCTGTGCACAGCCGGTCATGAAAGTCTTCGATCAGTCTCCCCCAACCACCTTTAAAATTGTTCACACAAATGTAGACATAGCAACACTCTGAAAGTCTTGTACTTGGGCATATTGTGGTTTTGTTATGGAATTTTAATCTAAAATGATAAATAGTAGATTTCTGTAACCGATCGTTTAGCCTTTGTATAGTATCAAAATGGAATGAATCAATCCAAAGTCACATGTGCTTAGTGTTCACAATCCAAAGTGCAGCTATAGATTTGAGCTGTCAAAAACCCGCCCCTCAAACACCATGTGTATGAACTATTAATAAGATAAGTCTGTATCCATTGTTTACCTCAGTAAAATTAAAAACACCACACAAAACCTTAGATTTATTTCATAGTATGGAAATGCAAGAGCAGAACTGATCATTGGGAAGGGGAGTACTTTAAAGTATGTCTTTCAGAAATAGGGATATTTCACAGAAAAATAGGAATATAACTTCCATATGATCCAGCAGTACCATTTTTGGTCTCTGTCTCCAACATACAAGCACTTTAATTCAAAAGAATTTATGCACACCTATGTTCATCATCCCACTTAGTAAAACAGTCATGATATGGAACCTATAGTTAAGCAACCCAATTGCTTAACTATAGGTAAATGGATCAAGGCATTGTAGTATATAATCACAATGGAATACTATGCAGTTCTAAGAAAGAACAAATTACATTATATTCAGCAACATGGATAGTAGAAGATATGCTGGGTCAAGTCAATGGAATAAAGGGGACAGATATAGAATGGTCTGTTTCATATGTGGGACTTAATGATACACAGAGAGGTTGCAATAAAGATTCAAAGGCAACATGATGGGGGAACTGACACACAGTGGAGTTGAGTGAGAGGGTAGGATCCTTTGGGGAAGGGAGATGGGCACATTGGTGATGGCTGTGGTGTTGGAATTAGTACATGAGAAACTATTATTGATAGTATTATAAGCCACAGTTTTTAAATTTTAAAACTTTTTTGAATTAGGACTAGGAATTGGGTATGGAAGAAATTCAACAGGCAAGTACAGATATCAAGGCCTGGGATTAAGAGAGCTTTGGTTGATATTCCACAGGAGAGATGAGGGGTTTGTGATAAATAATAAGCAATTTGCCTTGGTAAAATGTCTGGGAAAAGCAAAAGCCACTCTAATGTGATAGATGTGGTTTTTGGTTCTCAAGTGTTCAGGCTAGGTGTTAGCACAGTTTTGGTTTTTAGTGGCCTTCCACAATGATATCTGTATTCACGGCATCAAAGAGCACTCAACTGAGGGTTGGAGAAGTGACTCATAAGTAGAGCACATGACTTGCATGTGTAAGAACAGAAGCTGAATCTCTGACACCAAGTTATCCTTTTCAGCACCACCTGGAGTGCCTTCCTTTGTAAAAACAGAACAAGAAAACCCCAGAGTAAAAATACTTGCTCTAGTATGTTGCTCAGTGGTAGAGCAATATACCTTGCATGTATGAAGTCCTGATAATTTTTTTTCCTGGCACCTTAAGA
Source organism: Cryptotis parvus (assembly GCA_021461705.1). Lineage (NCBI taxonomy): Eukaryota > Metazoa > Chordata > Mammalia > Eulipotyphla > Soricidae > Cryptotis > Cryptotis parvus. Next base: position 7,771 of record JAJIBD010010961.1, read on the forward strand.
AACAAAACACTAAACATTATGCCCTCTACCCCAGTGGAGCCTCAGAAACAGCCAGATGAACCTCATGCACCATAACCACAGTCATTTTCAAAGGTCTGGACTCCACAGTTCTTTGGAGCCCCACCCAAGAGAGAAGTCAATTTCTGGGCTAAAAATTAATTCTGAGAGAAAAAAATACTTAACTATTTTGAGAGGGTGGATGGAGATTTAATATATGGGGTAGAACAGTTGTTTTGTAAGCAGTCAAACTGGGTTTGACTCCTGAAGCTCCATTTCCATTGAGCATACCATGAGTGGTCCTTGAGCACAGAGCCAGGACTAAGCCCTGTGCACCCCACAATAAAACTATTTGTAGTATTTCCGTCTTTCTCTTTTTTTTTTGTAAATGAGATACTTTTTAAAAACACTGTGGGTTACTGTTTTTCATAATACAGTTGCGACAGGTTTTTGATGTTGGAGCACCTGTCCTACTTCCAATGTTACCTTAGCTCCACCACTAAATCCATTTACAAAACTACCCTTCAAGTCTACCCCTTAGCAGGCACACAGTAATTTATTTTATATTGCTTGTGGCAAGTAAATCTGTAAGGAGTTATCAAATGTACTTCAGTAAATGAAAATATGCAAAAAAAATGTTATATCATGCCTATCATACCATGGAGTTGATAAGTTCTCACCTAAGGATTTACTAAGCTATTTGTTGTTCATTGACTCTTCAGTGTTATTGTTGAGTTTAGTTGACTTCTATTCTACTTTCCATGTAATTTGGTGTGCTCCTACTGGAATCCTAGTATTGACAAATTTGAGTTGTGCGGCCACATATGTGGCCACACTGTCCAGAGACATATTTTACCACATCACATCCACTACCAAAATAATAGATTTTTCTATAATATGCATTTGGGTCCCTTCCCTGCTCCCTCTTCTCCTACTCTCTGATAATCTCAGTTTTGTGTTTTCCTTTTGGTTTGTTTCTTTTCTACCTCTGTTTCTCTATTTCTTTGATATGTATGAGATGATTTGGTACTTGTTTGTTTTCTAGCATTTTTTGCTTAGTATGACCCCTCAAGTTATATCATATTTTCACAAAAGGCAAGATTTCTTCTTTTCTTACAGTTGACATTTGTCCATGCTGTGAGATGGTGATCCAATTTTATTCATTTCACATCTTTGTGTAGTTAGCACCATTTATTAAAGAAAATTTTCTTTCTCCACTTCATGGTATTGACTGCTTTGTTGTAACCTCACTGTCCATACATGTGAGGAGTTCTAGACTCTTGATTCTGATCCATTGATCTGCACATCTATTTTGATTCCTGTATCACCGGGGTGAAAATTATAGGATATGTATAGTTTGAAGCTGAAAAGCATGGTTCCTTTATTCTTCTTTTGTCTCAGGACCTTTAATGATTTCACATGACTAATATTTGTTACATTTTCTTAAAGAATATTAGGATTATGATAGAAATTATGTTGAATCTATATGATGCTTTGGGTAGAATGATAACTGAACTAACACTAATTCTTTCAATCTATCAGCAGGTAATATCCATCAGTGAAGTGACTTTGGAAAAATCTAAGAAGAGGAGCTGACTGCCAGAGAAACCAATAGATGATTAGAAGGTAGCGAAGAGCCAGTGGCTTATTTAGTCATGCATATTTAATGAAGTCTCCATATAAACCCATAAAGGACAGCTTCTGAGAGTTTCCTGGCTGATGAACAATCTGGAGAAAATGACTCCCATGGAGAGGTCTGGAGACTCCACTCTTTCTTTCACAACAGCTTGTCTTCTGTATCTTTTTATACTGACAATTCCTTTGTAATAAAGCTGCAATCCAGTGAGCAAATGAGTTTCCTGAGTCTTGGGAGTCACACTAATGTATTTGTGGAACCTGAGAATAGGCTTTTGGGACTCAATTACATTTATTATTTGAATTTCTTGCTCAGGGATTTTAAGCATAAATATCATAGCACTCCCCCCGGACATTGTTTGCAGACAAATTTTATTATATAACTAGTTTGGTTTTTGTTTTATTTTGTTTTGGGGCCACACCCAGCAATGTTTAGGGAATTCTCCTATTGGTGCTTGAGGACCATATGTAGTGCTGGGGATTGAATTCAGGTTTGCCACATGCAAGGGCAGCACCCTATCCACTGTACTATCTCTTCAACTCCTGATTTCTTTTCTTATAAATAAAAAAGGAACATTAAAACAAAGCCCACCACCATTTTTGGCATTTAAGCATGAATTTTTTTAAAAATTTTATTATAACACCATGAAATAAACAGTTACAAAACTGCTCATGATTAAGTTTCAGTCATACAGTGTTCCAGCACCCATCTCTCTAACAGTGCCCATTTCTCACCACCAATGTCCCCTGATTTCCTCCCTTCCCCCAGCCTGCCTTTATGGCAGGCACTTTCCTTTCTCTCTCTCTCTGTGTTCCTTCTCTTACACATTGTGGCTTGCAATACATACATTTAGGGGTTATCATGTATATCCCTTTGCCTACATTTAATGTTTACTTCTAGGCTGGCACCCTGGGTCCTTCTCTGAATTACCTAATCACTGACTCCCACACACTTGCGGTAGATTCAACCCACTGACAAATCCTCCTGATTCATGTTATGCCTGGCCTTGGATATTAGTATCATACTATTTTTTTATATTCCGCAAATGAATGCAGTCATTTTATATGTGTACTTTTCCCCCTCTGGCTAATTTCACTCAGCATGATTCTCTCCATGTCCATCCATTTATAGGCAAATTTCATAGCTTCATTTTTCCTAACAGCTACATAGTATTCCATTGTGTAGATATACCATAGTTTCTTTATCCAGTCATCTGTTCTTGGGCATTCATATTATTTCCAGATTCTGGCTATTGAGAATAGTGCTGCTATGAAAATAAGAGTGCAAATGGTGTTTCTACTGTGTGTTTTGTCTTCTAAGTGTATATTCCCAGGAGTGGCATGATAGGGTCAAATGGGAGCTCAATTTCTAGTTTTTGGAGGCTGAACTTGTTTTCCAAAGAGGCTGGACCAGTCAACATTCCCACCAACAATGGATGAGAGTCCCTTTCTCCCCTCATCCACGCTAGCACCGAATGTTCTTGCTCTTTTGGATATCCACCACCAATTTTGTATCCCCTTCATCATTTATTTCTCTCCCACAGTCATCTCAGTAACCTTAGCTATGGTATCAATGTTCTTGGGATTCTTTTATTACACTTTGTATATCTATTACTATACTCCCATCTTGTATAAATGAGTGGAATCACCCCAGTGTTATTTTTAACTTTTTAAAAATTTTATTATGACTATTTTGCTTTACTATTACCTCTGAATTCTTTCCTTTTTTCAAACAGCTGAATCATATTCCATGTATTCCTTATACACCACGTCTTCTTTATCAACTCACTTGTATTTGAGTACTTTAATTGTTTCCATAACTTGGCTATGAATGCCTCTGATTTATAGTCAGTTTGTCAGACGCATAGGCAGTGACATGGGGTTGAGACTGGTACCTGAAATCTTGAGTGAAGTCATGGGGACCTCACATCTTCAGTGGGTTGGCCTAAAATCTAGGTAACTACTTACTTTTCTAGCATTTAAGAAAATGCTGGGGATCAAACCCAGATCAGTCAAATGCAATGCAAATACCTCCCTGCTGTACTATCACTCTTGCCCCTGAAAAAGTAAATTATTAAACAAAGATAAGATTTCAAGTTGGTATTGAGGGAGACTAGTGTGGGAGTTTGGCGGGAGGAGGTACAGCATATGCTGGAGTTCATCTACCCTGAGAGTATAAACTGACCTCACATACTTTCTAAGTCTCTCACTCTTAACATTATTATAGACTATAACATAATAATAGATTTCCTGCAAAAGTGCTCTTGAGTCTTCTATTATTATTCAGTACCCTTTCCTGTGTTTCTTCAAGTCTAGGGTCAAAGCCCAAAAATGACAGAATAGGAAAATAAGTAATGCGCTCCAAAATAAAATGACTTTTTGTTTTTCTTATTGTGATTTTTTAGGGTGGAAACAAGCATTGGATATCTAATTCATCTAACCCAGGATTTTATACGGCATCTGTGAAACATGCACTTTATCACAGAGCCTCATCTTTGGCCCCCCAAATAAAATATCTCAATATTTCCTTATTTCTATTTTTACAAATTCAATATTTTAGAAGACTGAAGGAAGAATATCAATAAATAAGCCAGATGCTACAAGTGCCAAGAAAAATGAAGCTAAAGCTTTATTACTTCTTCTTTTTTTTTTTTTTTTTGCTTTTTTGGGTCACACCCGGCAATGCTCAGGGGTTACTCCTGGCTCTGCACTCAGAAATTACTCCTGGTGGTGCGGGGGACCATATGGGACACGGGGATCGAACCCCGGGCCGGCACAGGCCAGCCGCGTGCAAGGCAAACGCCCTACCCGCTGGGCTATCGCTCTGGCCCAAGCTTTATTGCTTCTGCAAGATTTGATTAAATGAGGAAGTGCATCACAGGTATATTTAGAAATACATGTCAGAGCTAAGATCTTCTCCTAGTCTTAGTATTTTGGTTAATCAAAATATCTTTCAAATTTAAAACAGCAATCTCAATAATGATATTTCTCTTTGTGAACACATGGACTACTTAAATATTTATGAATGCCATAAACATTAGACGATAGTAAGAGCTGTGATTTGAAAACAGGTATTACTTACTTGTCTTAATTTTCAACTACTAAATTGACTAGTAACTCCTTGAGGATTATGTACATGATGGATTATGTCCAAGAGAGACTTAAATAGGGAGGAAAAACTTAAAGAAACCCATGATTAAACTAGTAAAAATAAACAGTCTGTGAAAAATAGTTAACACCTTCAGGGAAGCCAACATTGTATGCTCAAGGCAGATATGTGCAAAAACAGGGCCTGTGTGGGAAATATAGAAGGTATAGTAGGACGGAGGGAGGGAATATAGAAAGACTGTAGACTCAGGTAGGTAGTTTCAGCTTTCTCCTGAAAGCCAGAGGGAGGAGCTTGTTCTTATTGACAGCGTGCTAGGCAAAGATTGTGGGAAAAAGTGCAGAGTGAGGGAAGGATTTTATGGGGTGTTTTACAGTAAATCTAAGCCAGAACTGATGATTTAAACTGGTGTAGTTACAATGGAATACTATAAAGCTGAAGGAAAATTGGAATCATGCAATTTACTATAACGTGGTTGAAACTGAGAGATACTATGTTGAGAGAAGTAAGCCAGAAGAAGAAAGATAAACACAGGCTGGTCTCACTTATCTGTAGTAAGTAGAATACTGGATGAGAAAATGTAGTAGAAGGGGATGCCTAGATTACCCTTGAACCCCATGCTTAGAAAGGACAATAGACAAAGAAAGAAATCAAGGGACAGGGGCGGGGGAGAAGAAAACTCAAATAGGTGTACAGGCATCAGAGGACTTCAATTATATTGGTGATATGGGTGAATGGTGTAGCCATATATACAAAATACAGACTCAACAAAACTTAAAACATGAGACTAAATGACAACCACTGAAACTTTGGGTTGTGTCCATTAAATTGACAGGTAGAGATGGGGCGAGGAGGGGGATATGGGAGGGAACACTGGTGGTGGGATTGTGTTAAATATTATATACCTAAATATATATACATAGACATAGACATAGATATAGACATAGACATAGACATAGATATAGACATAGACATAGACATAGACATAGATATAGACATAGACATAGACATAGATATAGACATAGACATAGACATAGACATAGACATAGACATAGACATATATTATATCCCGCAAATGAATGCAGTCATTCTCTGCCTTTTCCTTCTGGCTAATTTCATTCAGCATGATCCTCTCCGTGTCCATCCATTTATAGGCAATTTCATAACTTCATTTTTACTAACAGCTGCATAGTATTCCATTGTGTAGATGTACCACAGTTTCTTTATTCAGTCATCTGTTCTTGGGCACTCTGGTTATTTCCAGATTCTGGCTATTGTGAATAGTGCTGCTATGAAAATAAAAGCGCCAGATGGTGTTTTTGCTGTGTATTTTTCACCTCCCAGTATATATTCCCAGAAGTCATATGGCTGGGTCAAATGGGAGCTCAATTTCTAGCTTTTGGAGCAATGTCCATATTGCTTTCCAGAAAGGCTGGACCAGTCTACATTCCCACCAACAATAGATGAGAGTCCCCTTTCTCCCCACATCCACGCCAGCACTTGTTGTCCTTGCTCTTTTGGATATGGGCCAGTTTCTGTGGTGTGAGATGATATCTCGTTGTTATTTTGATTTGCATCTCCCTGATGATTAGTGATGTTGAGCATTTTTTTCATATTCCTTTTGGCCATTTGAATTTCTTTTTGGAGGTTTCTGTTCATTTCTTCTCCCCACTTTTTGATGGGGTTTGCTGATTTCTTCTTGTGAAGTTGTACCAGTGCTTGATATATCCTGGATATTAACCCCTTACCAGATGGATATTGGGTGGATATTCTTTCCCACTCTGTAGAAATGAGAAAGAGAGACAGAGACAGTCAGAGACAGAGGCAGAGAGACAAAGAGTGCCTGCATAGAGGGAGGCAGGAGTGTGAGGGAAACTGGGACATTGTTGGTGGATAATACAGTGGTGAAGGGATGGATAAAGAGATGAGAGAAAGATAAACTGATGTGTCAGTAGGTATGTCAACTCATAAAATGAGATATAAAATGAGAGGATCTAGAGTATATCTGCAAACATAGTGGAGTGGGACTGTAGAAATGATAAGCTTCTCAGACTGCCTGGCTTCAAATTCTGCAGTCTCCTCTCTGTGGTGTGACTTTGGGAAAATTACTTATTCCTCCATTTCCTCATCTGTGATTTGGTGGGAATGCGACACACTGAATCATTGTAGGGACTAAATAAAAGTGTTAAATAGAATTATCTCTTTCACTTTTGTGTACTTTTTTAAAAATAAAAATTGCATTATTTTGGAGAGTGTTAATGTTATGCATTAGAGGTGAAATGTCCCTAGCTCCTTTTTTTTTTTTTTTAATTGCCTTTTCCAGGTTGAAACTAGCCAATGAATCCTAAAGTACTTGGAGGAATATATCCCCACTTGATCCACAAGAGGGCATACCGAGAGAACAAACTAGATGAAAGAGATGAAAACAATTTTTCTAAGATTTTAAGGCTTGATTTACCATCATATAAGATAAAAAGCTGGGAACATTTCCTGTATTTTTTAAAGCAAAAACACAACATTAAACTTTGGTTGACATAAAATTAAAAGATAAAATCAAAGACTTCCCTTTTTTGAGGCAGTAAGCAGAAGAGAAAAAGATCTTCAGTGTATGAAATGCGTTTCATGCATTGGCAGCTGGGATACACAATATTGCTGGCACAGACTGTAAGAAACAAATGGTCTTTTATTTCCTAGGACAACAGCACAGAAAATTGGTTTCAATTGTTAGAGTACTAAATCAAGCTTAAAAGACTCAGATGGCCAGAGACCTGGGACCTCAAAGGACTGGGAGACATGTTTTATATGTAGGAGAGCAGATTTGATCCCATGTGGTAATCCCCAGTTCCCTGATAGTGGTAACTGAATACTGTCATGTGACTCCCAAAACAAAGAAAAGAAAAATTAATAACAGAAAAGATGAATGGTTTTGGTGAAGTTGTTTTGGTATCTTTATTGATGTAGAAAGTATTCTAAAAATATAAGAAACTAGACAAATAAGGGTTGGAACACATGCTTTGCTATGGGTTGAATCAAATTTCATCCCTGGCATAATATGATTCCCTGAGTGCCACCTGGCAGGGAGGGTGTTTTCTAAAAACAACAAACAAGCAAACAGGGAGAAAACATGAATTTTCCATTACCTGCCTTTTCTTTCTCACTTCCATTTGCATCACCAGACTTTCAATAATTCTCTCATCCTTCAAAGCCCCAGTCAAATTCCAGCCTCAAATCTATGAAAACTTCCCATCTAATTTTCTTTATTCTCTTATAAGTATGTCATATTTAGTAATTTCATATACATTTCAGAAGAAAACATGATTTAATTTACTATAAGGATGTGCTTTTTTTATTGTGGCCCCTGAGATATACAATTACAAAGATGTTCATAATTGAGTTTCAGTCATAAGTGTTCCAGCAGCCATCCCTCCACCATCCCATTTCCATCACCAATGTCCCCACATTCCCTCCCACCCCCTCCCAGCCTGCCTCTATAGCAGGCACTTTCCCTTTCCTCTCTCTCTCTCTCTTACATATTGTGGCTTGCCCTACAAACATCAATCATATAAATCTTTGTGTACTCAACACCAGCTCCACCACCAATGTGCCCTTACCACTACCAAAGGCCACAGCCCACCACCCACAGCCTCCCCAGTTTGTTGCAACTACTATGATCATTACAATGTATGTATGGGAAAGGTCCTGGGAAGGACCTGGCCCTAAATCTGGTTGTTATCTAAACCTGGTGCACAGCTGCAAAGCAGTCATGTGCTGTGGGGAGGAGCCAGCGCAGCTGTGCGTCTGGATGTTCTCTTTTCTGGCATTCAGGATATGCTTAATTTTAACACAAAAGTTAACATATTTTAGAATATTGGCAGAACTGAAAGGAATTTTGGTTTTTGGTTTCTTTGCAGAAGAGTAACAATCTGTAACATCAAAAAGCCGGTATGAATTAGCTAAAGAATCTTTTTATTAGGTTTAGAGCAGACCAGTGAGTGTTAGGTACTATACTGATTGTGGGAAACGAGCTCCCTTCCCTTCTACCTCCCGAAGCTGGTGGGGAATGGATTAAAAACTCAGGAATCTGGTGCAGTTTTACAAGATTTTACTAGCACAGGTTATGATATACAATCCAAGAACAGGAAAAAACCCAGACTCTGGGTTCCCAGCTGAGCCCAGGCCATGTGTAGGCCAAGATGGCTGCCATCACATGTTGAAACCCAACAGAGAATGAGAGGATGGAGAGGCAAAACGCCAAGGAAAGCCAAAATGGCAAAAGACCCCTACTTCTTTCTCCTAGCTTATTTTATAGACAGAAGCCTGCCAAAACCTTCCTGCAATCTAGAGATGTTGGAGCTAGTAAATGACCCTTTTGAAATGTAAATCTTTAGGTGGGCCTTTGGCTGAACTTCACAAAAAGCCAGAGCTGATTCCCAGAGGCAAAATCTCCCTAGCAGAGAAAGGAGGGACTGCATCTCTGAACCAGAAAGCAGTTCAGAACGAAATTTGGCAGTGCTCAATACTTAATCCCTGCTATGCATTCAGAAATCAATCATGGTGAGGCTCAGGGGACCATATGGGGTACTGGGGATTGGAGCTGGCTTGAACACATGCAAGGTAAGGACCCTGCTCCAATATACTATCTCTATGTCCCTTCACTTTTATGTTTAAATCCAAGCAACTAGATCACTCAGATGTGCATTTAAAAAAAAATGACCAAAGGGACTTTGGTCATCTGAATAATAGGAAGAAATTAGAACTGCTATAAGTTTAGTACTGCAGAACTAAGGTTAGCGGGGGTGTGCAAGGATGCGGGGTGAGAGCAGTGTGGAGTTCTGAGTTGGGCTGTGTGGGCATGATGTGGCAACAAGAGTTTGAAGAGGATGAACTAAAAATTACAACATTGTAAACCAATCAATGTTCCCTCAGTGAAAAAAAAGCCAATTTAAATTTAAGATCTGTTTAATTTGATTACAACATAGTTCTTGCTATACTGCAGCAATAATGGTACTGTGTATCATGATACTATGTTAATTAATATATTCAACTGTTCTCAATGCTTCATTTTTTATTTTGCAGAAATCACCGCTGGTTTTGGTGGTGCTTCAGAGAACCTGAGATACTGGGAGTTAAACTCAGGGGCTCTCACATGCAAGACATGGACTCTACTCAAGTCAAACCCACACTCAAAAGCTTCATTTTTAAAAAATTGTATTGGCTCAATTATAATTTACACTTGATTGCCTTTAAATTTTTTATTTTTTAAATGTTTTGACATTGTCTATTTTCTGCAATAACAGAATTATCTTTCCATTGTATAAAAAATATCTCCATGAACCTTACCAAACGTTATGCATGTTCCTCCTCAACAAAAGATGAAAAAATAATTCCCTTTAACCTCTAGAGGGCACACTAATACTCCCAATTCAGCAGAACAAAAACGTTTTTGAAATGCATAGTGTTAAACCCATAGATTATGAGGGTGTACTTTATGTCACTGCAAAAATTAGATCAAGTTTACTATAAATAAGAATTTCTATACTTTAAAAAAAGACCTTGGGGCCAGAGTGATAGCCCAGCGGGTAGGGCTTTTTGCCTTGCACGCGACTGGCCCATGCCAGCCAGGGTTCGATTCCCGGCATCCCATATGGTCCCCCGAGCACCGCTAGGAGTGATTTCTGAGTGCAGAGCCAGGAGAAACCCCTGAGCATTGCCGGGTGTGACCCAAAAAGCAAAAAAAAAAAAAAAAAAAAAGACCTTGACTTCTGTTATAAAACCAAAGATTTGTTTCTTGGTTCTATAAAAGTTGATGTGGGAGTTAGAAGAAATTTTCTTCTAGGAAATCAACATCCTTTTATTAACATATTTAAAGAAAAATTCTATTTTAACATTCTGTCATGATCTTAAAATATAAAAATTGGAATGTTATTTAATAATGATTAATATTATGCCCCACACATAAAATGGGCACAGATTTAGAACAATGTCACTTGAATAGCACTTAATATATATGAGTAAAAGTCACTCAGACATAATTCCTTTGAATTTCTCTGAATTGACTATAATATTCTCAGATGCTGATGGGTTTCGGAAATAAATGGGCTAGGAGAAACGCCAGGAATTAACCCCAGAGCCGAACAAGCAGTAGATTTTGTAAGTTCATAGAAATAATTGAAAGCACAGGGACAGTCCAACGGAATGAAAAGAAACATAAAAAAGGACATGCCAATTATGCATAGGGTTCTTAGTGACGCACACATTACTTGATCACTTGATCACTTGACATCCCGTTATTCATCAATTTCCTCGGCGGGCACCAGTAACATTTCCATTTGACCCTGTCACGTGTCAGTGTAGCCCAATGGCATCTGGTTGCTTCAGGAATACAAAGAGCCTCAAACCATTTGTTCAGGGTCTTGACAAAGAAGTCTGACCATCTTGTAGGTGGGCGGCCACGTGATCTTTTGACATCCCGCGGGATCCAGTTGGTAATGGCTCTAGTCCATTACTGACGCACACATCATGATTTTAATTATGAAGGTTTGCAGGAATGAAGAGCAGGTTCATATTACTTGTAAAAATCTTTATTAAGATGCTGTGATTTGTAATACTGTTAATGGTGATTTGATTCATATATCATATGAACAACACCGCCCAGCATACAAACTTCCCTCTGCCAAGGTCCCAGCATTCCCCCCAAGCCCCCAAACACACACGCACAAAGTCAACCCCCTTCAAGCTCAGATCTTTGAAAATGGGTTCATTATGAATCTGTTCATTTATCCTCAACCCCTCCTTCCAAACTACAAAATCACTGCTTATCAAGTAACTCTTCTTCTAGGTCTGATTTATAGACATCTTTAAAGCAAATATGAGATTCGATATTATGAATAAATAAATGTTTATTTTAAATAAATATGATTGGGGTCATAGGTCTTTCACCATCTGGTCTCTACTTTTGCCTGAATCTTCTCATCCGTCATGGAGCTCCCACTTGCATTTTAGCCAGGCAAAAGCACTCATACACAGAAGACTGCTCCCATCTTTTCCCTGTGCTTTGCTGGTGCAGTGATGGCACTATTTCTGTGATGTGGGCACCTGCTGATAAGTCCTGTTTGCCTTGGATCACAGTTCTCAACCCAATGCCCATTTGCATCAACATGGGACTCTGTGAGTAAGTTCTTGCAGGGGAAATAAACAGAAACCATGCGTGTACCTTGCCTTTTTTCTCTATCCATCTGCCAAGCAGATATTGACAATTGAATGGGGCTGGGAATGTAGTTCAAGTTATAAAGAACATGCATTGCATGTGTGACACCTAGCTTTGGTCCCCAGCACTCTCTCACTTTGAGCACCTCTGGGAACAGTCTTACCTCTTCCCAGCATCACCACCTCTGTACCAGTAGCAATAAGAACAGTAAAATCAATGATAACAGCAACAAAATGGCTGTTATTCCTGTTCCAGGAATATCCTGGAAGCCACATGCAAAAGATAGTAGTGACTCCATCAACTTAGAATACTGAATAATAGTGTAGAGAACCTTCTTCCACTCCCAGCTCCACCTTCCATCTTCCTACTTATTTCAAATAACTGTTTGAGGGGTATTATCACTTATATCACTTGTCTTCCCATTGTTCATCGATTTTCTTGAGCTGGTGCCAGTAATGTCTCCATTCGTTGGGAATAGGCCATTATTGTTACTGTTTTTGGCATATTGAATACACCACGGGTAACTTGTCAGGCTCTGCTGTGGCTCTGGGTTCATCCCAGAGGGCCCAGTCTTTTTCTATGTCAGATCATCAACCATCCAGGGCCCATGCGGCAGAGCCCTGGGGGGGTGTAGACAAGCCTGTCTCCTGTCTGACACCTGAAGACGCACTGCACTGCAGTCACACCTGCAAGGGGAGTTAAAATACTTTAAAAATTTTTTTTAAACTTTAAAAAAGTTTTTCACAATATGGACATTCCTCCAAAGACTAGAAATTGAACTCCCATTTGACCCAGCCATACAACTCCTGGGAATGTACTCTGGGAAGCCAAAAATACGCAGCAGAAACACCATCCCTACTTTTATGTTCATAGCAGCACGATTCACAATAGACAGAATCTGGAAGCAACCAGAGTGCCCGAGAATCGATGACTGGATAAATAAGCTTTGGTACATCTACACAATGGAATACTATGCAGCTGTTAGGAAAAATGAAGTTATAAAATTTGCCTATAAATGGATGGACATGGAGAAGATTATGTTGAGTGAAATTAGCAGAAGGAGAGAGACAGATACAGAATGACTGCATTTATGAAAATTTTGCTAAACCTGAAAAATTCATTTTTAAAAAATCTTCAGGTAAAGCTCAATATTGTTCTTTATTTTGCTCTCCAGTTCTTGAGTTTGAGGAAATATCAATTTTTCCATCAAGAAAGCATACAGGCATGTGACTATGTCTGGGAGGATTTTCTAAACTATAAATGTTTCTTTATTGCCTTTGCAAAAGGCACATTTTCCCTATACCCTATCCTTATCTCTCTGTTTTCTCTGTGACACAGGTAATTGCCTGACCCTCTGGTTTGCAAAGTATTTTTTAATCTGGTGTTTAGGTTCAGTAGTAGTGGTGCTTAGATTTCACATCCTTTCTGAATTTGAGCTTTCTAAATGCATGCTTAGTCAGGTTATTGAATAGTTTTTCAGTCATAAACATTTGTGATTATTGTGTCAATTTGTCCTTATGCAGAACAGGTAGACATAATATTTTCTGATTTTTCTATGAGTTTAACTTATAAGTTAAGCTTTATGAATTATATTAATAGATAATAGTTTGAAATGCTGTAATTCAAGTAGTAGGTGATGTAAATGGCAGAGCCTGGCAAGCTATCTGTGTCGTATTTTATATGCCAAATATCAGTAACAATTATAGACCTCATTCCCATGACCTGATATGGTTTGAGGCTCTTTATGTTCCTGGAGCAAACAGGTGCCCTTGGGCTCTACTTGCATGAGACAGGACATATGGAGATGTTACTGGTGCCCGCTTGAGCAAATTGATGATGAACCGGAAGACAGTGATACAGTGATACAGTGATACAGTGACATAAATATATATGTACATATTATGATACCAATATCCAAGGTCAAGTGAAACATGACCTTGTAACAGGAGGTCTTGTCAAAGGTGGAAATTATCACAAACGTGTGGGAGTCAGAGGCTAGGTAAGACAGAAAATGGAACAGTGTGCTAACAATTGTCAAAAGTACTAATACCAACCTAGAACTGAGCATTAAAAACAGGCAAAAAGATACACATGACAACCCTTTAATGTATGTTCTGCAATCCATAGTCTGGAAGGGAAGGAAAAGAGAAAGAGAGAGAAAGGGAAAGAAATAAAGAACCTGCCATGGAGGCAGGCTGGGGACGGGGGAGTGGGAAATCGGGTAGTTGGTGGTGGGAGATGGGCACTGGTGGAGGGATGGGTGCTGGAACATTGTATGACCAAAACCCAAATATGAACTTTTAATTGTATATCTTTGTAATTGTATATCTCACAGTGGTATAATAAAATATTTTTTTTAAAAGTTTTTCTTGCTTTTTTTTTTTTTGTGAAGGCAAGGGAGTTATTGGGACATACCCAGTAATGCTCAGGATTTACTCCTGATTTGTGTTTGGTGCCTGGATATGTGGTGCCCAGTGATTGAACCTGGGTCAGCCATGTATAACACAAGCTCCTTACCTGTCTACTATCTCTCTGGCCCTCTTTCACTCCTTAGCTTTTTATTTTTTGATTTAATTTAATTTTTTCTTTTGGTACAACACTTGCCCAGCAGACCAGCCTATCAGGGCCCGGCTCGCGCAGCCTCAAGCGGCCGCGCGGTTCATCAATAAATGCTAGACTTAGAGATGCCTACAAGAGTATGCTACCTGCACGGCAGAGCCTGGCAAGCTACCCGTGTTGTATTTGATATATATGCCAAATACCAGTAACAATTATAGACCTCATTCGGAATGGATTGAGGCTCTTTATGTTCCTGGAGCAAGCAGATGCCTTGGGCTCTACTAGCATGAGACAGGACATATGGAGATTTACTGGGGCCCGCTCGAGCAAATCGATGATGAACGGGAAGACAGTGATACAGTGATACAATACTTGACTGCTCTCAGGACTTACTCCTAGATTTGTGCTCAGGATCTTTACTGGTGAGCTTGGGGAACCACACAGAGTGCTAGGATTGAACTTGGGTAAGCTGCATGCAAGGCAAGAACCTTACCCACTGTACTCTTTCCATTCCTCTTCTTTTCCATTAAACAGAAGTTCATTAGAATTTAGCTAATTTATTGGAAAATGTTTTGCTTTTTGCTTATCATGCATTCATAAGGGGAGGGATTTCAAAACATTTTTCCATTGATTTTTAGGTGCTTCATAATGGTAACATCACTTGATCACTTGATAACTTGACATCCTGTTATTCATTTATTTGCCTGAGTGGGCTCCAGGATCATTTCCATTTGACCCTATCATGTGCCAGTGTAGCCCAATGGCATCTGGTTGCTTCAGGAATACGAAGAGCCTCAAACCATACCTTCAGGAATAAGGTCTATACTTATTACTAGTATTTGGCATATGAAATACAACACGGGAGGCTTGCCAGGCTCTGCTGCACGGGTGGGGTACTCTTGTAGTCGCCTCTCACTCATACATTTATTGATGAACTGCATGGCAGCATTGCAGCTGCAGGAGCTGGGCTTGTGATCAGCTCTTCTGCTGGGTGGAACTCTGACAAATGGGGAGTCTGGATGTGGAAAATGGTGGCCCTCATGGTGTGGGGTTCCTCTGACTTCTTGTCAGGCTCTGCTGGGGTGGCAGGACAGGTCTAGAACTCGCCTTCCCTCCCAGGCGCCTCATGATCAGCTGGGTACAGAGAGCAGGTAGCAGCTCTGCCCCGTGTATATGAGTCTCTGGATCAGACATACCTGGGCTGGGCTTGAAAAAGACTGCTGTAGGGTAGGTCTCTGTCGAGCTGGGCTTGTGATCAGCTCTTCTGCTAGGTGGAGCTCTGACGAGTGGGGAGTCTGGATTTGGAAAATGGTGGAGGAACCCCCCAGAGCTCTCAATGAAAGTAAAAATAAAAGGTAGATATTGAATACAAAGCTAAGAAATTTGTATTTTGGTTTATAGGTGCTTGCTGGGGGAGAAGTATTAGGTTTTTGTGTACTCAATTAACATGAGCCAATCTTTTCTATAAGAGATGCTTGACAATAAACTTATAGACACCTATTTTATAAATTAACTTTTTATGGAAGAGATTTGGTGCTGTTGTGTGTTATAGGACATTTAGCAGTACATTTGATCCATTGTTTTAAAGTAACAAAAATTCCACCAGTTAACTTTCTTTTTTTTTTTTTTTTTGCTTTTTGGGTCACACCCGGCAATGCTCAGGGGTTACTCCTGTCTCTGCACTCAGGAGTTACTTCTGGCGGTGCTTGGGGGACCATATGGGATGCCGGGGATCGAACCCGGGCGGGCATATGGGCCGGCTGCATGCAAGGCAAACGCCCTACCCGCTGGGCTATCGCTCCGGCCCCCACCACCAGTTAACTTTCATCTGAAGATTCACAGCTTCCATGTCATCATAACTCCAGTCTTTAGTCGCTACTCTTCATAACTCCTAGATTTCACCAGAAAGTACAGGATGAAGTGGTCACATTATGGAACCCTGAAAATAAGGGCATTTGTAAACTATGCCCTTCTACCGTATTCCAGGAATGTGGGAATTAGTTATCCAAATAACCCCATATAGTTTAAAGGATGGCACTTGAGTGTGCATTGGGTATGTTTATGCACCTTTTGATATTTGTTGCTACTTATGGTACTGATGAGTGGTGACTCCTTAAAATACCCAATTGGAATTTCAAGAAGCCTGAGAATTCTAAATTTGAGAGTGACCTTATCTCAAACAGTCTTGAACAGTCTTGAACCTTTAAAAATGTTTAATTGAGATAACATTGGTTTATGTTATAGAAACAATTTCAGGAGGGATTTCCCCCTATTCAAAGGTAAGTTGCCACACCACACCAGCACCAAAATGCCACCACCTTTGACTGCATCTATTTCATCCTTTTGTGCCCCTCTACCTTTCTTTCTGGCAACCTCAGTTATGAGGACCAAATTCAATGAATGACTACTTTGTATGAGTTATGTTTATACCTTGCTTGCTTTATTTTCTATATATGAGCCAGATACTATTGATTTTTTTATTTACTTCACTTGTCATAATACACACCATTTCTACCCTTTTTGTCTCAAATTACACAGTATTTTTATTTGATGACAGAGTAGGCTTCCATTATACCAATCATACTACAGTTTCTTTAAGTGAATGCCATGCTGGCTATTGTGCAGAACACTACTGTGAACAGAGGAAGAAAATACTATTTTGCATTAGAGTTTTCAAACTATTTCATGTTTGCAGCCCAAATATTGCATGGCTTGATCACTAGAATTGCAGGATTCATATGGAATTCTACTTTTAGAAGAATTATTGGTCTCATCTCTCAGGATGCTTGAACATTTGGGTGTTCTTTTGGGCATGAAAGGCCAAGAATGTGGTTGGGGCACAGTTGACTTGGGAAGATCAGAGGATGAGTATGCAAGGAGGCTATCTAAAACTAAAAACTTCTCCAAAGAGATGAACTGTCGGGGAATGGCCGCGGGGTCCCCAACAGTGTCAGGACAGAGGTTGTCTTCTACCTCCGAGGACGCCGGGAGAACAGATGAAAACTCACGAGTCCAGTGCAGTTCCAAAAATGGCTTTTAATAATACAAAAGCTCTTCCACAGCAGTCGAATATAATGAACAAACTTTAGCTCTGGTCCAAACTTAGACCATACAAAAGAGCCTAAGTCTCCCACCAAAGAGAGAGGGTCTCACCCAAGCTGAGTCTTACCCAGAAGAAGGAGCAAAAGGCCAAAGAGCAAAAAGCCAAAAGCCAAAAGCCGCAGGAGCCAAAAGCTGAAGGCTGAGGGAATCAAAAGGCAAAAGGTGAAGGGGCGTCAAGTCAGCCCCTTATATACACCAAAGTAATCCAACCGGGAGGGCATGTCAACAAAGAACTCTAAACAGAGTTTAGTGTCACACCTTATTGCAGGTATAAACAAAGGTTATGCCAAGGACTAAGGAGATTATCTCTTATGTAAAACACTGGAGAGAGAGAGGGCTGATATAAAGTAATACATCTTAACTTCATGAGCTTCATGTAATCTAGATGGTACCCACAAGGTCCTTCTTATTATTATCTGCACCAGGGTGATTCTGAGTATCTTGTTCTCGTGTACTGAAAGGGTCACACTCTCCTGCTTAGAGCAAACTAGTATGATCCTTCCTATAGTCTTCCTATAGTCTCAGCATAGCCAGGGTGGTAGTCTCCTGGTAAATTCTAACTGTCCCACGCTGGGTGCAGTGGGTATAAAGAGGAGCTGTGCCCAATCTAGAAAACATAGAAGTCTTAGTAGATGTATAAGTCAGAAGTTATTCAATCAAGGTGACTTCTGTAACTGCCACACCCTCTAGCAGTGTTTACATAGAAGAGAAATCTCATTAGAATGAACCTTGACTTAAGTAGATTAAGCTGGGAGTGAGCAAAACAACAAAACTCCCAGAATAGCTAAATCTGTCCTCCAACAATGAACCTTTCTACAGGAGGTTCACCAAACTTTGGGGGTAGCTAAGAAGAGTAGAGTGTCTGGGTTAACTCTGGGTGGAAATGGAGAGAAACCGGAAGTCAGGATATTAGTAGGTTGCTTTTGAAGTTCTCTTTTAAGAGGCACTGGTCTGAACACTAGGCATAGGAGTGGAGAAGAGAGAATGGAGTGATTTTGTGAAGACAGACTTCTCATGAGAATGGCATCTGCTAACAAAACCAGGAGCACGCTGATGCATAGCCACACATTTTTGGCTTTAAGGTTTTGCATGCAAAACATTTTTTTTTAATGTGGGATTTTCACACAGGATTTTGAAAGTTTTCATTCTCCTTTTTCAAGACAATGTTGCAAACTATTTTCCTTAATATCTTTAAAAATTGATTTGCCTTTTACTCTTTTTTGTGTTTCTACACACAAGTGAAAAGCAAATAATTTTTTAAAAAATATTAAGGAAAATTAATTTATATATAATTTAAAAGTTATACCTTTAAAACTGGTATTGGAAAGGTTTTTTTTAAAATAAATATGATTCCAAAAATATATAATTTTGCTTTAGTGAAGACCAGAAGCCTTTGGAAGAAATAGGAAGTCTGAAGTCACTCTGCATTCTTCCCCCCAGGCTCTCCAACACAGACACCTCTTCAATGACTGTCCCTCAAAAGCGTTAGCCTCTGATGCATGAAACCAGCATATGGAAATAATTCAAAGGCAAATGACAATACATTTTAAACAAAGAGAATAGGGATTTTTTTTGGATGAAGATCATCAAAATTAAATATGAATTTGTGTATGTCTTCAAGTACCACTATAGACTAAATATATATGCATATGCATGTATTTGGTTCAGATTTTTGGACCATGCCCGGTGGAGCTCAAGGCTTACTCCTGTCTCTGTGCTCAGGGATTGCTCTTGCTGCATGCACTGCAAGTGTTCTACTTGCTATATTATCATTTCATTCCCCTTTCATATATCTTTCAGAAAAGATAACTAGCCTGTAGTTTGAAAGTTTCAGCGGGAAATTAGATTCCTATGAACCTTTCATTTGAACTTCCACAGGAGTGAGATGTCTCTGAACTATAAACATTCTTCTCTACAGTTGGAAAATTCCACTATTTCCAACAAGTTTTCAGGCTGTCCAATAACTCTAGAACACCAATTGAAAATTGCAAAAAATAGACTCACAAGGTCTGGAAGAATTCCAAATCCTTTAGTGGGCTGATCAAGCTTTCTTGTGGACAATGAAAACAATGTGAGAAATGCAGCATTATTTAAAGACGTTTTGTTCAATACTGAGAGGCCTCTGTGTACAATGTGTTTGTTACACTGTAAAGTTCAGGGACTCAGGCTATCTGCAGTCAGGAGAGGACTTACTAGGTCAGTTACATCTGCCATTCTTTTCTTGCTTCATATAGATACATGTGAATATATAGATACATATATACATAGATGCAAAAATCAAGACATACCTTTTAACATTTCCCCTGTACAAGGTTTTGGGTATAGAGAAAAACACAAGAACAAAGCCCCTATATACAGACTCTTTGCCTGAAGAGGTCAGTAAAGCCTTTCAGAGAAGGTGGGCAGTGAAGCAGAAAGTGCTGTTTACATGCCGTATGGGTGGCTGTGCTAGAAAAGCACGTGAGGCAGAGGAATGAGATGCAAAAATGTTTGGTAGGTGGAAGAACAAAGCCAATCAGTGAAAGGTCTCCATGAGTCTGTTTGACCTGATAGAAAGTTCAGAAAGGGAAGTGGAAGTTAAGGCACAGCAGACTGTTGCACCTATGACCTGATGAGGTTTTGGACTATTCTGAAGAAATGATGGCTATGAAAGTCTTTGAGCAGGGGTCTGAACCTTACCCAATGACCAAGAAGTTTATTTATGAAAAATGTTTTTAAAGTTTACTCAAGCTAAGTGATGTACTATTTCCATGAACTGATATCTAGAAATGACTCTTGTCATAGAGACTTTTACCACTAAATTTTATCAGAAAGTTGTAGGCTGAGAATGTTTGTAAAACTGTGAATGTATCCTTTTAGGATAAAATGCACACACAGGTGAAGATTAGGGACTGTGTTGTCTGCTCAGGCTGCCTTTACAAAATATCATAATATCATAGACTGGGTGGCTTAAATAATAAGGATAACTTCTGATGTTTTCTGAGACTAAGAAGTCCAAGAAAAGTTGCTAGTCAATTTAGTTTCTGTGAAAGCTCTTTTTTTCTGACTTGTAGATGGATACCTTTCACTTTCTCTACCTTCTTGATGTGTTTTCCTTTTTTATTAATAATACTTTCCGTTGTTTCAGTCACTGGTCATGCGCTGGAGTTTTACAAATGTTAGGCCATTAATCTTCACAGGAAGTCTATGCTATAAAGATCTCCACCTCATAGATAAGAAGATTGAAACATGAAGTATTTAGGATGAATTTAGTACCAGAGGAAAGACTTCAAACTCAGGTTTGGGTAATTCCCAAGACCAGAAATTTCTTTGTTCCATATTGACTTTTTTATATTGTAGTATATCTCTTCCTATTGATATCACTTGTATCACTAGTCTTCCTGTTGTTCATTGATTTGCTGGGGCAGGCACCAGTAACATCTCCATATGTCCTGTGACAAGCAAGTGTAGCCCAAGGGCATCTGCTTGCTCCAGGGACAGGAAGAGCCTCAAATCATTTTTTCAGGTCATGGGAATGAGGTCCATAATTGTTACTGGCTTTTGGTGTATCAAATAAAACATGGGTAGCTTGCCAGGCTCTGCCCGTAAGGGTGGTATACTCTCAGTAGAAGGCTCTCATGTCGAGCATTTACTGATGAAACTTAAAGGGAAAGATCAGGTTTTCTCTTGGGTGGAGCTCTGAGGAGTTGTGGAGTCTGGATGTTGAGAATGACTGACCTCATGATGTGGGGGTTGCTCTGGCTTCTTGTTAGGCTTACTGGGATGACGGTTTTCAGCCTAGAACTGTATACAGTGTATAAATGTGAAAGATCCTGGGAAGGACCTGATCCTAACATTTAGTACTATCTAAGACTGTCGTGCAGCCACATAGTGGCCGCGTGACGATGGAGCTGTGGGTCTGGTGTGACTCTCTTCTGGGGTAGCTGGCATGGAGGTAGATGAAAGGGTGGAGGAGCCCAAATCCCCATTCCAAATCCGCCGGCATGGCCCCTCCCCACATGTGTGAGTGAACCCTCAGACCAATGTTGGACTCAGCCAGGGGTTGGCCGAGCCCCTTACAGCTTGGCCATATATCCTATTGATATAACAGACAAAAATGACATCTTTTTTTTTAATCGAGATCTTGAAAACATAAGCAACGGAAACCATCAGAATCACTCAGAAAAAGCTGTTTGAAAATGTGTGTGATTATAGTAGGTTGACAGGTTCAATACCACTGCCCTCACCCAATGTATATCCATGTCCTAATCTCTCAAAATTGAGTGCAATCTTACTTCCTCACTTGGAAAGAGATTTTTGAAAATCTCTTACAGCAGGTAGGCCTCTTGCCTTGCATGTGCTACACCTCCCTTCTATTCATACACACTGACTAGTTCCCTCATTTATGTGACCACAAATTTTATCTGGCTATGTGTTTCTGAAAGGGCAAAGAACAGAGATTGTTGAACAGCTACTTATATCTAAGAAGAAAATCCAAATCCCTTGTGAAATAGTAAAAGCTTTTATTAAGTAAGTCTAATCCCTGGCTGTATCTTCAGATTCTCTTCAAACTTTTTCCTCCTGTTGATTTTGATTCTGCCTCTTTGGCCCTTTGTACCTTGAATTTACTGAATTTGTTTTCTTCTGTTAATTCTGTACAAGCCTTTCTCTCAGATTTTGTACCTCTCTCCCTCACTTTGTTGAGCTTTCAAATTCAAATCTAACCTCTCAAAGAGACCTTCTGTAGTCACAATTTACATGCCTTCTACATCCGTGAATTTAGGTGTACTTAGGTCTAGAAGTCAACATGTTGAATGACCTAAAACCTGAGCTGCACAGGAGGAAGAGAGCGGCATGGAATGCCTTCAAAAGCATAAAAGAAATAGCGAAAAAGACAAAGAACCTCTGGCTCGGGGCACATCTCTTCTACTCCACTGTTCTCCCTGCATTAACATATGCCTCAGAGACCTGGGTCCTATGAAAGCAGGATGAGAATGCTATTCAGGTCTCCCAAAGGGGAGTCGAAAGAGCTATGCTTGGAATATCACGCCTCACTCAAGTGAGAGAAGTTCCAACCTCCATTGCTGTCCAGAGTCAGGGGGCTGTCTCATTTGCCAAGGCATCGAAAATCAGATGGGCTGGACATGTAATGCAATTTGGAGACGACTGGTGGACTAGAGCCATTACCAACTGAATCCCACGGGACGTCAAAAGATCACGTGGCTGCCCACCTACAAGATGGTCATACTTCTTCAAGACCATGAACAAACGGTTTGAGGCTCTTCATATTCCTGAACCAGATGTCATTGGGCTACACGGGCACGTGATAGGGTCAAAGGGAAATGTTACTGGCGCCCGCTTGAGGAAATTGATGAACAATGGGATGTCTAGTGATCTAGTGATCTACATCCTTAATAATATCCCATTGATGTTAGATTTCTAATGGTGTTTTATTTTTATCCATAAAACTATAATTTTCTTATTTATTTATGAACTATATGTACCCAAATCTGAATTTAGTTAATAGCATTATGGGTTAGTTTTGCATTTTATCCATAACTATTCATATAATTGTATTAGCGAGCATACAATAAATATTAATTAATAAAGATAGAAACTTTCTCAGTCACACATAAGACATAATTTATGACAGCCATCTATGAACTAATATTATTCTTTTTTTTGGGGGTCACACCTGGCAATGTTCAGGGTCGCATCTGGCAAATGCTCCTGACTCTGCACTCAGGAATTACTCTTGGCGGTGCTCAAGGGACCATATGGGATGCTGGGGATCAAACCCAGCGGCTTGCAAGGCCAGCTGGACTATTGCTTTAGCCCCTATTGTTCTGTTCTTATAGATAATCTCTTTCAAAGATCTTCCCTAGTGTATTAATATATGTATCCATTTATAGAATAGGAACAATCGCATACTTATTTTCTAGAATGATGGGCAATGTTGCTTGAGACAAATGGAGTGAGATACTGACGAAGTGTGTGACACATGACCACATGAGGACTGTACTGTCACCAACTATTAACTAATGAATTCAATACCTCTAAATGTTTAGAGGAAGTGCTTAAAGTTATAGAAAACTGCTTAAAGTTAGTTCATCTCTAATATATTCATAATGATTAATAGTACCTGCATTTGGAGATAGAAAAGATCTATTTAGATATAAATGATCTATTTAACATTTGGTGGAAAGTTCCTGTGAACTTTGACATATCCCCTTATCTTTAATTTGCAGAGCTACTCCCAGATTTTTTTTAATGTTCTCATGGGTATTTTCCTAAGAAATTAAGAGGTACTTTATAAGATATTGCTGATTTGTGGCCATGCTAATCTAAAAGCGTGCCAAAGTTATATATCTTTATGATTGATAAAAATCAATTGAAAAGAAAATTCCAGGCTTAAAGAGATGTTGGTGACTCTTTAAGGACAAATATTAAATACTTAGTCACTTTTTCTGTAGATATGGAAAAGAAATTAGACATGATTTAGTTAAGTCCACACTCTATCTTAGGGATACGGATAGGTCAAGGAAGGGTAAAGAACTTCCTAAGGAGAGATGAGTATGCCACCCATATGGATTAGCTAGTAGCATTTTATGTGTTACTTATTTGTTATAATTTGAAGAGAAATAAGGAAAGAAAAGAGTAGAAGAAAGCATGTGTGTTAGGCCTGTGTTAGGTGTCTTGTACGTAATATTTATTTTATTGCATTTGTATCTTCACTTCATCTTCATTATGGGGTTTTTATTAACTATCTGATCTTTGATCAGCCTTCCTTTCCAGTAATCCCAACTCCAAGATCTATCCTATCATTTCTCTCTGTTCTTTCTTGGGTAGAAAGTCTGACCGAAACTAAGGTGTAATGAAAAATGATATAATATGGATAGGGTATTCAAACCCAAATCTCCTAAAGCTTTGTTTTGTGTTTTATCTTATAAATGCTTTAGGTCTGTGTTCATCCAACCAAGCCATTTGGATTACCTTCATTTAATAGCATTATAAAGTCATTCCATGAGCTTAGACTACTCCATTTTTTTACCCATCTCAACCAGAAAAAATATTAATAAAAATGAAATAAAAGCTCCCCCACCAGGTGCTTTCCCGGGGCTGGCAGCCCCTGAGGCACCCACTTCCAGCATAAAGGGCTGGGGCTTTGTGAAAGGGACCAAGCGACACCCATCTTCGAACCGCCCTCCTGATGCCATCCGCCCCACGCCCAGCAGCTCCTCCCTCTCCCCACAAGGTGCATTCCCTGCAGCGGGCAGCCCCTGAGGCACCCCCTTCCAGCATAAAGGGCTGGGGTTTTGCGAAGGGGACAAAGCCACACCCAGCTTTTTCGGATCTTCCACTGGACTACCTCCCACCCTGACCCCCTGACTCCAGAACCACCCAGCGACACTCCAAAAATTCAAAACCTCACAGATGCACTAGCGTCCACGCAAGTAATATCTATCTACCTGAGATACTACTGAGCATTTGCCCCTACATTCTTTGTTATACATCATTAAGTTCAAAGTAATTCAGGCACCTACTAACTCTATTGACTAGACACCCCAAACACACATTTTCAACCTACGATAGTCATTATGGTAAAGCAACGCAGAATTCCTTCAAGTTCTACGATTGAAGTCACTAATACAGATGAGTCAAGCAATAACGATGAGCTATATAACCTCTCTGAAAAGGAATTTTGGAAGGAACTGTTAAAGATGCACAAGGAACTTAAAGAAACAATGGAATACAAAGTCAATAAAATACAGGAGGACATGAAATCAGAATTGAGTAAATTTCAGAACAAAGTACAAGCAGAAATGACAGATATTAAAATTGAGGTAAGTGAACTGAAAACACAGGGGAAGGCCTCCAAAGCAGAGTAACAGCTACTGAAGAAAGAATTAGTGATCTTGAAGACGAGGTTCAGAGATTCTGTAGACAAAACCAGAAGATGGAGAAAAGACTCACAATCAATGGACAGACTACCAGAGAAAATCAGGATGAAGCCAAAAGGAACAACATACGCATCATTGGGGTCCCAGAAGGGCAAGAAGAAACCCTGATGAAGAAGAAACTGTCAAAGCCATCATCGCTGAGAAGTTCCCCAAACTGAAAAAAGCATGCTCCCAGATACAGGAGGCCCGAAGGATACCAGCTAAAAAGAAACCCCAATAAGAATACTCCAAGACACATCCTTATTAAAATGACAAAAATGATAGACAGAGATAGAATACTGAAAGCAGCAAGATCAAAGAAGGAAATCACATACAAAGGAGCATCCCTGAGATTTACAGCAGAATTCTCAGATGAAACACTCCAAGCCCAAAAACAATGGTGGGATATTGTGAAAAGACTCAATGAACTGCAGGCTTCACCAAGAATTCTTTACCCAGATAGACTTACTTTCAGATGTGAAGGAAAGATACACAACTTCATGGATAAACAACAACTCAGGAAATTCATAGACTCAAAACCAACTTTAAAAGAAGGATTGAAGGGTCAATTGAAAAATACGACAACCCAAAACCACAACAAATTTAAACAGGAAGATGGCACAAAATCCAATGACAATAATATATCTCAACGCCAACGGTCTAAATGCACCAATTAAGAGACATAGGGTGGCAAAATGGATTAAAAAACTGAATCCAACATTCTGCTGCCTACAAGAAAAACATCTGAATAATCAGAGCAAACACAGATTCAAAGTCAAAGGCTGGAAGACCATTCTCCACGCAAACAACACCTCCAAAAAGGCGGGTGTGGCCATACTCGTGCCTGACGATATAGATTTTCATGCTGAAAAAGGTTAAAAGGGAAAATGAAGGCCATTTCTTAATAATTAAGAGGTATGTATACCAGGAAGAAATCAAACTACAAACATATATGCGCCAAACAACGGGCCAGCAAAATACTTAAAACGACTATTAATAGACCTCAAAGAATACATTAACAGTAGCACAATAATAGTTGGAGACTTCAACACTGCCTTATCGACTATGGATAGATCAACGAGACTGAAACTCACCAGGGAAATACTGGACCTGAAAGAAGAAATAGAAGAAAGAGAGCTGGTTGAAATATTCAGGGCTTTTCATCCCCAAAAAAGCTGAATATACATTTTTTCCAGTGCACATGGAACATTCTCCAAGATAAACCATATACTGAGCCACAAAGCATACCTCAACAAAATAAAAAAGATAGAAATTGTGTCGACTATCTTTTCAGATCATGATGCACTGAAAATAGTAGTTAACCATACACAGAAACAGGGAGTCAAACCAAACACCTGGAAACTGAACAACTCATTGCTGAACAACAAATGGGTCATAGAAGAAATCAAACAGAAAATCCAAAGATTCCTAGAAACAAATGACAATGAAGATACCAATTATCAGAACTTGTGGGACACAGCAAAAGTTGTGTTAAGAGGAAAGTTCATAGCTCTTGCAAGCATTCACCAGGAAACAAGAAAGGGCCCACATAAATAACCTGACCTCACAGCTGAAAATATTAGAAAAAGACCAACAAAAAGAAGCCCAACCCAGGCAGAAGGAAGGAAATAATAAAACTTAGGGAGGAAGCTGCCCCAGAGAAGAGGCGGAAACTCAATCAACGGGAACCACGGCAAACTGCCTTGGTTTCAACCCAGATCGACCCTTGGGCCCTGCGCTTCTGGGAACATCCCAAAACTCAAAACCACGCCGCCGACGCTCTACCCTTACATGAGGTACCAGTGAACCTTGGTTCCTATATCATTGCCACCCACCCAAACTCTGCAAACAGACCAGACACCTACTAACTGTACTATCTAGTCACCCAAGAACTCACATTTGCAACCTACAATAGTCATAATGGTAAAAGCAACGCAAAAATTCCATCAAGCTCTGTGAGTGAAGTCACTGGGCGAGATGAGTCTAGCAATACCAATGAGTTGTATAACCTCTCTGAAAAAGAATTTCGGAAAGAAATGTAAAGGATTCAAAAGGAATTCAAAGAAGCAATGGAATGCAAAATCAATAAAATACAAGAGAGGACATGAGAGGGGAAGTGAGGAAAATGCAAAGGGAAATGACAGATATTAAAAATGAGGTAAATGAAATAAAAAACACAGTGGAAGGCCATCATAGCAGAATAATAGCTACTGAAGAAAGAATTAGTGATCTCAAAGACGCCGTTCCAAAGATTCTCTACACAACACCAGAAGATAGAAAAAAGGCTCACAATTACCGAACAGACAACAAGAGATAATCAGGATGAGGCCAGAAGAAACAACATATGGATCATTAGGGTCCCATAAGGGCAAGAAGAAAACCCTGATGAAGAAGAAACTGTCAAAGCCATAATTGCTGAAAAGTTCCCGGAACTAAAGAATGCTTGCCTCAAGATCCAAGAGGCCCAGAGGATACCAGCTAAAAGAAACCCCAACAAGAACACTCCAAGACACATCTTAATAAAAATGACAAAAACTATAGATAGGGATAGAATACTGAAAGCAGCAAGATCAAAGAAGGAAATCACATACAAAGGAACATCTCTAAGATTTACAGCAGACTTCTCTGATGAAACACTCCGAGCCCGAAAACAATGGTGGGATATTGTGAAAAGGCTCAATGAACTGCAGGCTTCACCAAGAATTCTTTATCCGGCCAGGCTCACATTCAGATATGAAGTAAAGATACACAACTTCGTGGATAAGCAACAACCCAGGAACTTCATGGACTCAAAACCAACTTTAAAAGAAGGACTGAAGGGTCTACTGTGATGCGACCAAACCCATAAGCACAACAAACACAAAAAGAAAGATGGCACAAAATACAATGACAGTAATCTCTCTCAATGTCAATGGTCTAAATGCACCAATTAAGAGACACAGAGTGACAAAATGGATTAAAAAATTGAACCCAACATTCTGCTGTCTACAAGAAACGCATCTGAATAATCAGGACAAACAGAGACTCAGAATCAAAGGTTGGAAGACCATTCTCCATGCAAACAACTCCTCCAAAAAGGCTGGTGTGGCCATATTAGTATCAGATAATATAGACTTCAGGCTGAAAAAGGTTAGAAGGGACAACGAAGGCCACTTCTTATTAATTAAGGGTATGTACACCAGGAAGAAATTACACTACTAAACATATATGCACCCAACGAGGGGTCAGCAAAATACATAAAACAACTGCTAAGAGACCTCAAAGAAGACATTAACAGTAGCACAATAATAGTTGGAGACTTCAATACTGCTCTATCAACGATGGATAGATCAACAAGACTGAAACTCACCAAGGAAATATTGGCCCTGAAGGAAGAAATGGAAGAAAGAGAGCTAGTGGATATATACAGGGCTTTTCATGCCAAAAAAGCTGAATACACATTTTTCTCTAGTGCACATGGAACATTCTCCAAGATAGACCACATGCTGAGCCACAAAGCATACCTCAATAAAATTAAAAAAGATAGAAATTGTGTCAGCCATCTTTTCAGACCATGATGCACTGAAAATGGAAGTTAACCGTACACAGAAACAGGGAAGTCAAACCAAACACCTGGAAACTGAACAGCTCACTCCTGAACAACAAATGGGTCATAGAAGAAATCAAACAGGAAATCCAAAGATTTCTGGAAACAAATGAAAATGAAGACACCAATTATAAGAACTTGTGGGACACGGCAAAAGCCGTGTTAAGAGGGAAGTTTATAGCTCTGCAAGCATTCATCAGGAAACAAGAAAGGGCCCACATAAATAACCTGACTACACAGCTGAAGACATTAGAAAAAGACCAACAAAAGGAGCCCAACCCAGGCAGAAAAAAAGGAAATAATAAAACTTAGAGAGGAAATCAATGAGTTGGAAACCAAAAAAACAATCCAAAAGATTAATGAAACCAAGAGCTGGTTTTTTTAAAAGTTAAACAAGA
>JAJIBD010010962.1:0-54363 GCA_021461705.1 Cryptotis parvus
GGTGGCATATTATGCACAGATACAAAATACAATACCATTAGTGCCTTGACAGGAAAATGTTTCTAGTTAATCTTCAAGAAAGGCTTTCTAAATATCAGGTCATAAATGACCTCTGAGAAATTAACTAATCCTTTAGGCACAGTCTGTCTTGCTCATTTGTTCAGAAAGGGACAAAAATATTAGGATACATATGATCTCCAAATTACTTTGAAATGAGGATATTTAAAAGTAATTTAGGGATTCTCAGGCCTTTTGGAGTATGGGGGTTGGGAGTATTCCTAGCAGTGCTCACACTTACCCCAGCTCTATGTTAAGGGGTGACACCTATTACCTCTTGGTAGGCAACTTACAGTGTCAGGGATGAAGTTGAAGTCAACTTCAAGCAAGGCAATTTCCTTAGCTCTTGTACAATCTCTCCGAGACCTGGATTTAAGAATTCTTTTGACAACTGAAATGTTTACACCTGTATTTTCTATAAATGCTCTCTAAGAGATGATACTTATAGAAACCTGTCTATATCCCAGGAATATATATATGTACACACACACATACACACACACACATATATATCACACACACACACACACACATATATATATATATATATATATATATATATATATTCCAGTAACATATATCTATATATTTTCCTGGAAAAAATATACATAATAAGACTGATGTACTGAATATTTATTATCAAATATATGCATAAAACTAGTACATGTTCATGTCAGAAAAATAAAATGTTTGATAGGGCATAAAATAAAAATCAAAGTATCCTATCACTGGCCCCTCACTCCCCAGTAAAAACCACTCAATAGCTTCTATCTGAGGTTATTTTTCTTTACTTTCTTTCCATTGGATTTTTGGGCAAATCTGGCTGTGATCAAAGCTTACCTCTGGCTCTGGGTCCAGGGATCACTCCTACAGTGCTTGAGGGTGCATGTTTTGGGCCCAAGACTCAAACCCTGATACAGAGCAAGCATCCTCTACTTATTATCTCTCTGTCCTGTCTGAGGCTTGTTAGGGAACCAAATTCCTCAATAATTAATTCATACTTTTAAATCTAGATTTGTCTAGTTCCTACATACAACAAAGACAACTTAGTTTTAGTGACACATCTCTGTTCCTACCAACCTTTTTCTTGGTATTTGAAGGTTACATTATTATTTTTTCCCTTTTTGTTATGAACAAGTTTCAATATGTAGACCCCTTCTTTCCTGCTAACTATCTACTTTGTAACTTCCTTCAGTGTGACCATTTTTCTTTTTACATTAGAAATATTTACATATGTGCATAAATTTTTTAAAAAGGTGAGATTATTTTTTGGAATAATTTTAAGTAGTTTTTTAACTAAACAGAAAGTTCCAATCTTAGAGCCATGTTAAAATGAGTTGCTGCCAAATCAATGAATATGAACAAAAAAGACATATACATGCTCTTCATCTCAGGGAATCACCTATAACCTCAATTAAGAAGCAACTGACAAGAACTTAGTTACATCATCAGAACTTTCTCTAAGGAAGATTATGAATGAACGCTTTATTTGGGCAATTCTTCAAGCTAGGTAAGAGAGAATCTTAGGAGATCAGTCCCTTTATTTTAGACTTGCCAGCCCATGCATATATGTTTAACACATTTAAATAATGTTTATTAGTTATATGTTTATGTCTTTAGGACATGTTTAAATCTAGGCCTACATACATATAGAAACACACACATATATGTATCTATACATATATATTTTATGTATATTACATAATATTGGTTCTGAAACATAAGGGGAAAATTTTAAACAAGTACAGAAAAATTACAAGAAAAAAAGTTTCAAAATCACTATTCATTTGAATATAATTAATGCAGACAGCCATTTGCGGTCACAAACTAATTTTTCCTCAACCAAAAAGATTAAATATAATAGTTGCATTAGTTAAATCAGACAGAAAAGTGGATCCTCTTGGCAGGTTATAAAAAATGATTTCGGTTATTATTAGACTTTTTGAAAATTACCAAGTTTGGAAAAAAGAGAGATATTCAGACATATAAAAAATGAAGTGCTTCTTCAGCATCTGTAACCAAATGGAACAAAAACTTTTTTGTTAAACTATAATTTTACATGTCATAATGGAATCCTCCTATAAAAGGATTACTTCCAAATCTTGACCATACTTGAATCAATAAAAAGCTGTCTTCATTTTATAAGTAAAAGTAAGTGTGCGTTCACCCTTACAAGATGGATATTCTGTTTTTATCCTTAAATGTCTCCTTATTCCCTGAGATATATGATTAGCTTTACTAAATTAGAACAATATAGATTCCAAAATGGTGCTCAGAGCCAGCATTCTACTATTTTTAAATATTTTATTATACCACCATGAGGTTTCGGTCATACATTGTTTCAGCACCAATTCCTTCACCATTGCATATTTCCCCCACAAATGTCCCAGATTCCCTCCCTCTCCCCTAGAACTGCCTATATGAAGAGTCCTTTATCTCTTTTTCTCTTTTTCTTTCTCTCTCTCTCACTCTCTCTCTCTTTCTCTCTTTGTTCTCTTACAAACTGTGGACTGCAATACATACATTTAGAGGTTATCATGTGTATCTTTTTGCCTGTATTCAATACTCTGTTCTAGGCTGGTATTATCACTTACAATTGTTAGCACACTCTTCCCTCCTCTGTTCCACTGAATCTCCGACTCCCAGACACTTGTATAGATTCCACTTTTGAAAAGACCTCCTGATCCATGTTTTGTATGACTTTGGATATTGGCATCATAATATGTGTATATATATATACATATTACATATGTATCATATATGTCATGCAAATAAATACAGTCGTTCTATATCTATCTCTTTTTCTTCTGGCTAATTTCACTCAACATGATCTCCATGTCCATCCATTTGTAGGTAAATTTTATAACTTTATTTTTCCTAACAGCTGCATAGTATTCCATTGTGAAGATGTACCAAAGTTTCTTTATTCAGTCATCTATTCTCAGGCACTCTGGTTGTTTCCAGATTCTGACTATTGTGAATAGTGCTACTATGAACATAAACAATTCCACTATTTTTAAGGCAATCAACACCTACCCTATTTTAAGTTATATTGAAAAAATAGTAAGAACCTGTATAAATTGACATTAGTACTAAATTTTTGTAGACTTTCATATGCATTTTTTACTTTTTTTGAACAAACTTTTCAAAATTTATATTGACACCTTAAGCAATTAAACAAATATATGGCAAACTGCGTTATTAAAAGCACTTTATCATAAAATTTGCTCTTAAACCCATGGGATTCACTGCAGAGTTCTTTGTAGCCAGCAGCATAAAAATAAAGCTGACCCCAAATTAATATGCATAATTACACTTTGATTCCTGTGACAGGGAAGGAGTAAATAGAAGGTTAAACAGAGATACTGGATGTTTCTTTTAGGAAACATCCAGTATCTCTGTTTAAAACTATAAACATCCAGTAGCTGTTAGGGGAAAATAAAGTTATAAAATTTACCTACAAATGGATGGACATGGAGATCATGTTGAGTGAAATTAGCCAGAAGAAAAAAAGACAGATATAGAATTCTCAGTGGTCTAGAAAACAGTACAGAGGTAGAAATATATTTACACTATAAAGTGTTCTCTAAGTATTTTCTGTGATTGGTTTAGAGACTTAAAGACAAATAATAAAAGGAAGGCTTCCATAGTATAAAACATAATTGGATACTGTATATATGTCATTATAGCTTTACAGTATGTTCATACTATTTCTGTTGTACTCTTTTCCTTCTTTCAATATTTTGAATCAGTGGGATTTTTCAAGTAGAAATAATAACAGTTCTGGGTCACTCCTGGTGGTCTTTGGTCAACCAGAATGGTGGTTCAAACTCAAGGTCTAGAACTCACTGCCACCAGAATCACCCTAGCTGTGACTGTGTTGGAGGTACCTCCAGAACTACATCTGCTAGTGCTAGAAGAGGGAAAATGCAGTTCCAGAGATAGTATCAGGGATGGGTGAACACATGACATGTGCTACTTAAGCCATGTGATATCTTACTAGGATATCTTCCTAGTCTCTGTACTGTATTTTGTAGTTTAAGGTGACAAAATATCCCTTGGCACCCTTGGCATCTCAACAAACTTAGTTTGTAAATAAAAAATAGTTTGTGCCAGTTTCTAAATTAAAAAAAAGCAAAGCAATACATTTAACAATCACAAAATTTTTTAACTATTTTGAAACATCAGAATTACCTGTGCTGGAATAAAGTTTCTAGTGAAAATGTGAACTTCAATTGGGCAGCGGTTGCCATTGCCTTTCAAAAAGCATGTGTTTTCCTACTGAAAACTAGTCTCTTTCTTCTTTCTCTCTATCTTTTTTCCATCTTTCCCACCCCTTCTGTTTCTTTTGGTTTTTCTCTCTCCTTCCTGCCCCCTAATGTCTGTCTCAAGTTCACATCTCTGATTGTATCCATTTTTCAGTCTTTTAGGGATTATGTTTACTACCTCAAGTAATATTATTTTTACTGATATTATTTTATTATAATATTATTTTACTGATATTATTATTTTACTGATATTATTTTATTATAATAAAATAATATTATTTTTACTGATATTATTTTATTATAATATATTTTTACTGATATTATTTTATATCTATTTCCTTATATGATGATAGTAGCTTATGTTAGCATATAAGTATCTTTACTATTTTCTTCTTTATGTATTTTAAGAATTGAATTAATTAATAGTAAAGAGTATCCATTTTGTCAAAAAAAAGTCTTAACAAATTGTATAAAGCAAAGTTCATTTATGCAGTATTATATTACAGGGAATAAATGATGAGAAAATATTCAAAATATACTGCTAAATTGCAAGAATAAGTAAAAAATTACACGAGTTTATATTTACTCACAAAAAAGTTTTAAAATCAGATAGCTGTGGATTTTGTAATGTGATTTGTGGGTGAAGGGTGTTAGGGAGAAAGATTTTCTTTCTTTTTTTTTTTTTGGTGCCAAAACCCAGGAACGAACAAAGGAGGATAAAGATTTTCACTTGCACTTTTACACTTCTTTTCATATAGATTTATCACCAGCATAAATTGTCTTTCAATTAAGAACAATTTTGAGCATCTGAAATAAATTTCATTTAAAAATATTATATGTATTATAATAAATATATGTTATGTAAATATCTTTATCTATATAACATTGTATATATAGCATTATCTTATACCATCCTTATAATAACTTTGAGAGGTAGGAATTAAAAATAACAAATATACCATTGTTGTTCATCTTAGAAGAGAACAGACCTTATGTTGCAATGGAATCCTTTCATTTCCTATTCCAACCTCCTTGACTAAAACTGGTCCTATATTTATTGAGTCACAAGATAAAATTAGTAAGCAATAACTAACAACTGGAAGCTTTAAACTCTGTTCCACACAGTAAACTAACAGAACCACATAGATCCCTAAGCAGTTTAGAATAAATCTTTCATTTGAAACAACCATAAAACAAATAAATTAAAAACACACAAAGAAAATGTGTGTATGACTAATTTTTCTCTTACAACTCTAAAATAATGTATCTTGTCCTTATTTCACTCACCTACATTCCATTAGAATATCAAAGATAGTAAGTGTTTTGTCCTTCAGTAAATAGGAAAACACATTAAATTTGAGAATCTTAACGTCCACTTACCCACCTCAAGTACAGAATGTCAACAGAGGGAAGCCAGCTGCAGCTATAGGAAGCACACTGTAAGGTGCATATTATAAACAACTCTCTCCAAACATTATCAGGCTTTAGCTCAATCACACACCCTTAATCAGATGTCAATTCAATAGCAAGTTTCCAACTAATGATCACGTAACACCTATTAGTGAATACATCAATTACATTAAATATCATGCTTGTACTACAAGATAATGAAAACAAAACACATAGGTGAGCAATGAGATTTCCACTCAAGTGAAATAAGTGAGTTAATAAAAGTACATACAGAATTATGTTTTGCTTTATAGAATGTCATAACACCTGTTAATTAGGTACAGAAAACTCAAGTATTTGTTTACAAAAATGAACAAAAGCAGAACCAAAATAGATAGTCATTTACAGAAGGGAAGCATATGCCAATGGCAGCGAGTTATAAAATTAAGATTTGTGGCTGAGTTATAATTTTAGAGGAAGAGCTAAGACATAGAG
Organism: Cryptotis parvus; assembly: GCA_021461705.1. Lineage (NCBI taxonomy): Eukaryota > Metazoa > Chordata > Mammalia > Eulipotyphla > Soricidae > Cryptotis > Cryptotis parvus. The sequence goes on from JAJIBD010010962.1 coordinate 6,210, forward strand.
GTAATAGTTGGATGAGTATAGCTATTACAACATTAAAGGGGACTATTAGGGGGAAAGCAGAGCAGAAAAAAAGCATTTTTAAGGAAATAATCTAGGATTAATAAATTAAGTAGACAAGAACATCATAAAGAGAACCAAAAAGATCAATTTAAAAAGATGATTTTCTCTCTAACACATGCAGGCATGTGTGCATTCATATATACAGATAAAATGCTTGTTATAGGAGACCGATTATATCACAGAGAGAAGCAGAAAATCTAAAGGATCTTTCTTCTCTCTACTGGTAGCAGAAAATCTTCATCGGTTTTGATCTTGATTATGTTGTATCTGAAATGATGTAAAGATATGCCCTGATTTTCAGGACCATTTTCTTTGCTGGACTTGTTTTCAAGAGAGAGCACGGAGCAATAGCTGTGGTTTTGGATGTTATCCAACTGGGAAGGTTCAAAGATGCATTTTTAAGTTATCCATAAACAGGTTGTGCCTTAGTGTATGTGATGCTCATTTGAATTTCTTGAGGTTTTAAAATGGCTTTATATTTCATTTATTCAATTTTGTTCCAGGGAAAATTTGAAAAGGCCAAAAAGATTAAAACCATATGCTATAGATGGGATAAAGGAAAAGATGTTGAACTATGGGAGTGGCTCAAGTCATAAAAGATAAATAATATCCAAAATAAGGGACACAGATGAAAGTAAGAACTGGACTTAATGAATAGCTTCAGTTTGGAAGCAATGGTAAGTGTTACACTTAAAAGGAAGAGAAACCACAGCAGTAAAAATGAAACTCTTGAAGACTTCTTTTTTTTTCTGATGAACATTTGTCATGTTTTATAATGCTTTCCAAAAAGCATTTCAATGTAGTAAAATTTCTTCACTTCTAATAAGATAATTTTCACAACTATTTCAGTAGACTTCAAAGAACTGCTCTGTGCTATCAGAAAGGAAAGACAAAGAAAAAAATAGTTTAGAGGCAAATCAATCAAGTAAAAATTATAATGACACAGCTGACTTGAAGAACTTTTATAAAATAGCAATTCTGTGGGCAATGGTGATCTATCTCCACTTCCCAACAACCTGATCGTTTACCTATATTAAAACACACACAAACACACATACATGATTTATGAATTTAGCAACCATAACATGAGTTACAGGATTATTAAAAGGGTAAACTAAAGAAGAAAGCACTTTCACAATTGCTTCACCTGATACTCTGAACCTAATATATTCTGAACACCACTAAAAAATTACTATAATGTGTACTTCTCCCTAGCTATCCAGGTACTGACAAATATTTCACTTTTCATTCTCTACAAAAGTCAGATTACTAGCATGGTTGACATAACCCACTGCCATGGTTGGAGTGCACTTCAGGGGAAAAACAAAACAAAACAATGCAGACGAGGTCAGGACATTCTTAGAGACAGGAAAGGTAGCTTGTTTCACTCACTTGAGTCTCCTACACTGAGATCCCTACCTCAGACAATTTAGGAGACTATTAAACTTTTACTGATTGCAGCTATGTATCGACGTCATCTGCTACCTGGTAGCATGCATTTAGGGCATGTGAAGGATGTGATAAACACATAACTGATATACCGCCCGCAGTTTTTAGAGACCTTATATAACCCCTTTTCCTATTCTGTATTAGATTAAACACTATTAAGATTTTTTTTTTTTTTTCTTTTTGGGTCACACCTGGCAATGCTCAGGGGGTTACTCCTGGCGGTGCTCAGTGGACCATATTGGATGCGGGATCGAACCCAGGTCGGCTACATGCACGGCAAACGCCCTACCCACTGGACTATCACTCCAGCCCCAATATTAGGTTTTTAGAAACTGATGTAATGGGAATTCTTGGTGAGTTAAAAGGTTTTGATGGAAGAGATTAACAGATCCAATTTAGTGATTCTTCACTGTTCTGAACCACAAACAACTCTGTTTCATGAAAATTCTTGAACTGTTTCATGTTTTCAAAGGTGAATTTTAGATGAAACTTAAAATATGTGCAAATAATACCAGATTGCACAGAATTCTATATACTTAATTCTCAAGAGGAAATAGATAACACTTTCAAAATAAGGAACTTACTTTTATTTAGTAGTTTGAGGATATACTTCCGAACAGTGTTTGGGGATTGCATGACACTCCCAATAATAGTCAACAGGCTGGATAGTTCAATGCTCAGGCTCAATGGTACTTAGGCCATTAGGAAAACACCTGCCATGCTTAGAGCCATATAGTGTTGGAAGTGGAACTTGGGACCTCACACATACAAGAAAGACATCAGCTCCTGCCTTTTGGGCTATTTCTCCAGCCCCCAAATTAAATAATTTGAAAGTGATTAGTAGCAAACCTGTTTAGAACCTAATGCTCCCCTTCCAGGGAAAATGATTTAGCACTGCTAGAGTTCATGCCAATCCCTCAGGCTAATGAGTAAGTTGCTCTCTATATAGGGATCAAAAATCAGGTAGGAAGAAAGAGATGCTAGAATGCAAACACTGAAACAAGAATTAAATACTTCCACTTGTATCCTCTTTTATCCTGATGGCACTGTCTATCAACCAAACTCAGCAGAAAACTAAAAGTCAAAGAAACTTCAAGAATTTATTTAAGTCATTTACCAAGGCAAGAGGGAATAACAGGGGTCAGCAATTGCAAGCTGCATGGAATCTTCCACGCTGAATACAGGCTGTAAGTCAATATGATGGTATTTTTTCAAGAGATACTAGAAAACTAAACTTTCCAGGTAAAACTTCCTGATAATTAAAATAAGTTGAAGAATGAAGTACTGTATACCTAATACATGCTGGTTCAAGAAAAAGTGAAATTCTAGAAGTTTGCTATTCTCTAAACAGACACTAAAGCAGCAGGGAGATTTTTTTCAACCTGTGTAATAATTTAGGCTAAATAATACATCTACTTAGAGTTAGGATCAAGAAATATGTGGGTCCTTCTTTGAGGTATTTTCAGACTCGGTATGAACAAGAATACGTTATAACCCAGGGAAGGGAAAATCTTAAACAACTGAGCTCAAAGTTTTTGCACTATCAGCAGTATCATGCCAAAAGTAATAATCAAGCAGTCATTGCTCATCTCTATTCCCTACTTTCCCTTAATAACATCTAGCTTTAAATCAGAAAGTCACAATTTGAGCTTCCTACCTACTTTTTCCTTTTTTTAATTTTATTATACCACAGTGAGATATACAATTACAAAGATGCTCATGGTTGGGTTTCAGTCATACAGTGTTCCAGCAGTGCACTCCACCAGTGCACATTTCCCACCCCAGATTCTCTCCACCACCCAATAGCAGTCACTTTTCCTCTTTCTCTCTCTCTCTCTTTACCCCCATTATATTTGTGACTTTCCCTACATAAATTTAGAGATTATCATGTAAGATATCCATTGCATACATTCAATACTCAGTGCAAGTCTGGCATTAGCACTTCCAACACTCTCCCACCTACTTTTTCTATCCCAATAAAGGGATGTAAGCAGGGTACATCATTAAGAGCTGTAGGTTCTATTCTCTACATACATGGTTTTACCATGCTTTCACTGATGAAGTTTCAGATCTTGTCTAATTTTTCAGACATGAATCTTCCTGATTCATCTACAATCATGAGCCAGGAACTTTGATTGAAATGTAAATATACTTAGAAGATTTGACATTGACCCTGGAATGGCCATAACCTACTAAGCAACCTAGACTGACACCATTCTTAACTATTTGGTCCCAGTATTCTGATCATAAAAAGTAAAGGCAGGGTTGAGATGACAGGTGAGCATTAAGGTTACATTCAAGCTACAAAGTCCTAGATGATCATATAAGGGGTGGCATAATGAAAATAAAGTAGCACTCCATAAATGAGAACATTAAACATAACTTTCATATAATGAATTATTTTATATAGTGGATGAATTTTATCTTCCCTTTAACAGAATGGGCTTAACTTACTTTCTTGTCTTCCATGAATGCTTTAGAAACTACTGGAATTTTATACACTCATGAAACTTCTTTATCAACAGTTATATATATATGAAATTATTTTTATTTATCTATTTTTAATATTTTATTATACCACCATGAGATATACAATTACAAAGATGATCATATTTGGGTTTCAGTCATAGAGTGTTACAGCACCCATCCCTCCACCAGAGCCCATTTCCCACCACCAATATCCCGATTATCTCCTCCCTCCCTAGCCTGCCTCTATGGCAGGTTCTTTATTTCTTTCTCTTTTTCTTTCTCTCTTTCTCTTTTCCTTCCCTTCCACATTGTGGATTACAATACATTTATTAAGAGGTTGTCATGTGTATCAAAAAATATTTTTTGAATTATAAATTATGAACATAACCTATCAAATTTCACTTTGCCATTGAGTAATTTATATGCTAAGGAATAGAACAATTTCTCGTTCTAATTTTTTTAAGTATGTGATCAACAGCATCAAGACTAGGAAGTATATCACTTTACTCAATATTTGATTTTACAAATTTTCTGAAATATTTTCACCATTCTTTTGTTCCTGGATGGATGAGTTGTCTAGATTCTTTAATCATGCACAACATGGCTCGGTACAACATGTTTGCATATATCATGATAAACTAGTATACAGCCTATGGGGTTAAACTATATCTATATAGATACAAGACATTAAACTGAATTAGGAATTTCCACTGAGGGAGGAACATGCTAGGCTACTGTCTATGCCTCAGACAGGAGGTGCCAAAGAGATACGCAGGGGCAGGTAACCATGGGAATCATCTTCAGAGCTATGACATGTTCAACATGGAAATCATCTTCAGAGCTATGACATGTTCAGTGACATCAAAGTCCATCTCTGTAAAGTTCTGAGGATGAGGGCAGTGACCACAGGCTTCATATTCAGACCAGGCTTCACTGTCACAGGGCAGCTTTCTTGGGAGCAGAGACATGCCTTCTATACCTTTAGTTCGCAAATCAAGATGAATAAGATGATCCAAAGAAACCAAAGGAGGAGATTACTACTTATGCCTTCTTTATGCAGACTTGCAGAATGCAACATGAGAAGAAAAACCCAAGAGCTTCTATAATTTTTCAGATTTCTGCAGGAAGTGCTCTAAGAGGTAGAATATTGGGACCGGAACAATAGCACAGCGGGTAGGGCATTTGCCTTGCACGCAGCTGACCTGGGTTGGATCCCGCCATCCCATATGGTCCCCCAAACACTTCCAGGAGTAATTCCTGAACAAAGAGCCAGGAGTAAACTCTAAGCACCGCCAGGGTTTATTTAGGCAACTTTGGAGTGTTGGATTTTAACACTTTAATTAAAAAGCAATATAGATATATATTAGACATTATATATGTGTATATATATATATATATATATATATATATATATATATATATATATATATATATATACAACGTCTAGAAAGAAAAATTCCAAACTTGATGAGATGTAAAAAGTCTGGCAAAGTTTGTTAGGCTCAGGAAATGAAGGATTATTGGATAAACTAAGGAAGGCAAGAAAAGAGATCTGAATACCCCCCTAGTCTTGATTCTTCCTGTGTTGATCTAAATTTTGCCCCAAGATAAAGTACACAAATCCTGGCATCCCCATTGAGATGTGGTGAGAAACTGGGTGAAACCTGGAACAATTTAAGTGACAGCAAAAAGCAGCCCTACAATAATAAGGTGGCAAAGCTGAAGAAGTATGAGCTGAACATTGCTTTGCATACTATAAACTGAAAAGAAAGTTTGATAGTGCAAAGGGCCCTGCAAAAGTTGCCAGGAAAAAGGTGGAAGAGGAAGATGAAGAGAAAGATGAAAAGGAGGAGAATGATGAGGATGCATAAAAATCTGCTTATCTGTCTTCTTTTGAATACCTTAGAGGAGAGAGTGCCTCGCAGACAGCTAAGAGCTGAGCTGGCCAGTTACCCATAATAGATTTATTCACACACTTGATCATGATCACACTGTAGTCTCAAGTGCTCTAGGAATTGTCAGGGGGTTTATATTAAGTGGCCATGGGTGTTAGAGTAAACTGAAACTATTACGTTTTTAAAAAAAGAAAAGGCTCTTGTATTCTCACTGTGTGAACCTAGCTGTTGGTATAACAAGGCATGTAAAGATATTATCTGGTATTTTCTTTTCATTTGTTAAGGTAGTGTTAGCTAATGAAATCCTGAGTTCTCAACTTTATGTACCTATAGTTTATTTTTTAAGAAAGCAAAACCACAGAGACAAACTTGCTGCTCCTGGCTTAAAAGCAAGGGGAGATGCCTATTGAGGGGCCATAGCTCAGCGCTATGCTAAAGGCTGGACTTATGGGGACTTACTGGGCATTTGTGGAGTTGCACTTGCTTGGTTGTGTATATAGTGTCATAGTGTTCTACTGCCATTCTTAGCTGTAGAAATAGTGGATCAAATGGTATGAGAAGTGTCTGGAGTTTTCTGAGTTATGTAAAATTGTGAAAGAAAATACAAAGTAACAAATCTGAAAAAGAAAATAAATAAATAAATCTGTAAGTGAAATGCCTTAAAAAATCTAGAAGTAGGTATCTAAATATGAAAGCTGAGCAAACTGAACATCAGGAATTTCTCTTAGATGCTAAAATCAATGAGAAATTATTCTTGGTAAGAGATATTGACACTGAAAATTGTGATATAAACAAAAATATGTTTGCCCATTCTAGCTCTAGCATTATATAATAAAAGAAAACTCCTATTTCTCATTTTTCCTTCCTGAAATGGATTATCACCAACTATTGAGTTTCCAATTTTTTAAACCACAAAATTCACTGGAGTGAGTCAATAGCAAAGCAATGTAGAAAGCAATCATAATGTCAAAGATGAATATTTCATACTAGAAAATTAGATGAGTAGGAAAAAGTTCCACCAAAAAGTAAGCTACAAAATAATTTTAAAGATAAAAGATGTCATCTACTGTAATATATCATTAATATTCCTGGGCAAATTTATCTCTTCCAAAGGACCTAAGTAAAGCCATAAAAGCATAGTCCATCTCAAGACCTGAAACAAATAATTGAATGAAAGTGTTAAAATACAACACTCCAAAGTTGCCTAAATATATTAAAAACATTACAAATTGCTAAAATGTATAGCTCATTCCCCAAACACTGAGCACTAGTTAACACTGGAGTTGGGAATAGATTTAGATCATTGTATGTCTGAAATTATTATAAATGTTATAAAACATGGTTACTTAATAAAAAATTAAAATTAAAAGAAATAAATATTGATCAGAGGTAAGAGGCTGTTCAGTAATAAAGGACATACAATAATCTGTTGGCCAGTTTCTTGCTGGGTTCAGGAAAACTATTTTAAACCTGTGTAGGAAAACTAGATAGAATCAGAAAATCTAAAAAGGTACCCAGTGTATCAATCTATAGAGAAAGATAAACTATAAGTAAAGAGCTCTCAATATACAGACCTTCACCCTACCTGTTCTAATCGACTATGAAAGCCCATTTTAGTGAAATTCTTCCAGCAGGAATACAGTCCTACAAACCCCTCACAAAAGGCTGGAATATTGGCACACAGGTTGGGAAACAGGACATACTGGCAAATTAATATTAGTATATTATATTATAAGCAGTATATTATAAGCCATGTCTGAGAGAAAAGAGGAAACAATGGACCTGGCTAAATAAACTGTTAAGGAAGTTGCATTAGGATACTTGAAAATGATAATAGAACCATATCACCATTTTGTTCCTAAGAAATTAAACTTTATTTTCTCCCAATAAAAAACAATTACGAGACCTCTGTTTGCTGCCATGTCCTACTAGATGGGATTAATCTCCAGTCTGCATACCTGATTTCCACCATTCCAATGGGCCCAGTTTCACACCCCCTGAATCACACAGTTACATGGCAACTCTTAATCATATTCCACATGGTTCACAGTTACACTTCCTATCACTGGGTGAAGACAGGAAAGGAAATGAATGCTCCTCAGTCTATTTCCTCAGAAGTCCCAAGGGGACTAACATCACCAGGTGATGCTCAGAGAACATGGAGCACCAGGGTTCAAACCAGTGTTTAATACACACAAAAAATGTGCCTCAAACACCATACTACTATGTCTCTGGTCCCATCCAATTGCTATTATTATTCATTCAATGGCCATTTAGTAGTAAGAGATGAGGGGAATGACATAAATGTAATGAATGGAGTTTGATGATACCATCTCAAGTAAAGTAACAGAAAGACAAGTAATTGGTAATCTCATGTCCATGTGAGGTATAAAATAAGCAATTTCCCTTAATTTTTTCTTTAATTTTATTCTACTAGAGAAGAGTGCATGGCGGAGACAGTGGTCAGTTCCTGTTTGGAATTTTGAGACAACAGAAACATTGGTCAGGCAAAACATTCGATTGAATAAGATGTGGTCAATTCATTGCAGAACTGTCTGCCAGGGGAGTCCCTTGTCCAACGTTTAGATTCAGCCTTCTGACACTGTGAGTTACCATGAATGGTTGTAGTCAACATGATTAATTCAGATAGTCTCACACTCTGTTTATTCCATTCTAGGTCATGGGTCCCAATGTGGAGTTCTTTGGCCAATCTTCTCGGTCCTATCTTGGAATTAAAATCGCCGACTATGACCTTGTAGAAAGTTTGGTCATCTTTATAGAACTCCTCCAGCTCCATGTAGAATTTCTCAGTTTCTCCTTCTTTGTATGTGGATGTTGGTGCATAGACAATGAAGATAGAAACTGCTGGCAGGGAACCACATCAATTCAAGTGTAATAGTCGAATTCGCTTTGTTGGGCACTCAAATGAAGCAATGCTCATGGCCAGATTCATGTTGATAAGGACACCAACACCACTGACACCTCTTTCTTTGCATGTTCTGAGTAAAAGGTGCCCTCTCCCAGACCAGGCCTAAGCTGCGCCAGAGAAGGGACAGATATTCACTGCAAATTAAACCACTCTTCTCATTCTGCTAGCAGGCTCCTCGGTTCTCCCCCATGGGTGTCAGTGACGAGGGAGCGAAGGGGGTGCGGAATCTGACCCGGGCCAACTCCTCCCACTTGTCAAGCAGGGTGTCACAGGGAGTCCTTCCAAAGTGGGCCCCACCAGAGAAAGAGCTGTCTGTCAGATATGCCATGTCCACCTGACCACAAACCAAATTCAGCAGGATGGATAAGTCATTCCCTATGTTGTCCCTCCTGAAATCTGACATGCCATTTTTTTCAATAAAGAAGTGAACAGCACCCAGCCCAAAGTCAAACCCAAACACCTAAAGAATCTGCCATCAGGACTCATCAACAATGGCTAGGCTCTTCACATCCTACCTGTCTAAATGCAATGTTCCCTCCCAATGGAAAACCAGCAGGACAGTTCTACAGTTCAAGACAGGAGACATACATGTCATTTGCAACTATTGACCGATCTGCCTGCTGTCCGTCATCGACAAGCTGTACACTCGAATCATCCTGACAGGATTGACAGAACATTAGATGAAGGACAACCATGCAAGCAAGCTGGCTTCTAAAAAGGATTCAGCACAATCGACCATATCCACACTGTAACCAAGCTCATCAAGGTTTCTAGGGAGTTCAAGATGCCACTCTGTCTCTTGTTCATTGATTTAAAGAAAGTATTTGATTCTGTTGAGACTGAAGTGGTCATCAATTCCCTAGCCAAAAGGGTGTTCAAACTCAATACATCAAGATCCTTTGTGAGCTGTATTATGGATTCACCACCAGGATCTCACCATTCTACAAGAAAGTGATAATCAATGTCAAAAGAGGGGTTCAACATGGCGATACCATTTCACCATTTCAGGGCCACCTTTGAGAACATCGTGTGACAATCAGAATGGGAAGAAAAGGGAGTGAAGATAGAGGGTCGGGCAACTACACCATCTGTGCTTCACTGATGACATTGTTCTAATAACACCAAACATTAGCCAAGCGACAAATGCTGGCTGACTTTGACCGAGAATGTGGAAAGGTAGGTCTAGAGCTGAATCTCAACAAAACAACATTCATGAAAAACGAACTAGTTCCAGATGCCCCATTCCTCTCAATGGAACAAACATTGCTGAATGCAGCAATTATGTGTACCTAAGTCAAGAAATCAATTTGACGAACGACCTAACACCTGAACTGTGCAGAAGGAAGAGAGTGGCATGGAAGACCTTCAATAATATTGAAGAAACAGTTAAAAAGACAAAGAACCCTGGCCCCAGACACATCTCTTTGACTCCACTGCTGTCCTTGCATTAACATACTCAGAGTCTGGGCCTTCCGAAAGCAGGATAAGAACACTATCCAGGTCTCCCAAAGATGAACTGAAAGAGCTATGCTTGGAATATCACACCTCACTAAAGTGAGAGAAGGAATCAGGAATTCTGACCTCTGTTGACGATCAAGAATCAGGGATCCTATCTCGTTTGCCAAGGCTTCAAAAATCAGATTGGCCGGACATGTAACACACCATAGAGATGGCCACTAGACTAGATCCATTATTGACTGTATCCCATGGGACATCAAAAGATCACGTGCCCCCTTCTATAAGATGGTCAAATTTCTTTGTCAAGATCCTGAATGAATGGTTTGAGGCACTTTGTGTTCCTGGAGCAAGCATATGCCATTGGGCTACACTGGCATGGGACAGGGACATATGGAAATGTTACGGCACCTGCTCGAGCAAATCAACGAGTAACAGGATGTCAAGTGGTCAAGTGATCAAGGGAAGAATGACATTAATAAACCTACTATGATCTATAGTAATCATTTAAGATATATAAGATATCATTGTCTTGTCTTCCTGCCAGTCATCGACTTGTTCGAGCAGGCAACAGCTAGGTCTCCATTCATTGGGAATGAAGTTCATCATTGTTACTGTTTTTGGTATTTCAAATATACCACAAGTAGCTTGCTAGGCTCTACCATGGCTCTTGAACATCCTAGGGGACCCAGACATTTTTCTATGTCAGATCATCAACCATCCAGGGCCTAAGGGGCAGAGCCTTGGGTGTAGACAAGCCTGTCTCCTGTCACCTGCCAATGCAGCCGGGCACCACAGCCACACCTGCAATACCTCGAGGGTCAATAAGGTATCATTAATCTCAATATATTAATATATTAAAATGTTATAGGATCTCTGAAAATTGTATCTTGGACGCATTTTTAAACAGGAAATGTGAGTGAACAGAGAGAAAGAGAGAACCCTATAACAATGAAAAGAGACAACCCCATATGTAAATGGAAGAAACTGCATACTCTAAGTTGGGTTATAGCCAACTTTATCGTGATGTACACTGTAACGTTTATAGTTATATAGTAGACTAATTTTAGTGAAACTAATATTTTAGAAATAGGCAGTCATGAGTCAATTATTTCTCACTAACAGTAGGAAATTGTGCTTTTTGGATCCCTCTATGAATCTCACTGCTTATCAAAATATGAACTTTTTATTGAAGCATTAACCTAGTAATGCAGCTTTAAGTCAGATGCCTTAATTTAAAAATAAATAGGCATAGACAACCAAATATGGCTACAAAGAATTCTCCATATTGTTCTATCTACAAACGGGAGGATCGGCTTAAGTATTCTTCAGCAAATTAAAGTGTTTCAATGGTAGTATATTCTTATCATCTACTAACTTGATAGCAAAACTAAAATTTAACATCAAAATATAGTACTGAAAACAAGCTGCTAAAGTATTATGCAATGTATACTTAATTTTTTATAAATTATGCACCGAGTTATATTCATTTTTAATTTATTTTAGGGCCATACCTTGTTGTGCTCAAGTATCATTCCTATCTCTACTCTTAGCGCAATCCTGGTTGGGCTCATTGTATCAAATGAGATTCCAAGAACAGGAAGTAAGTTGGCCATTTTCACTGTTAGCACCTCTAGCTATCTATTTAAAAAAATAATAACCTCAGAGGACAAATGACAAACCAAACAACTGTTGTGATTTTCTGTTTTCATACTATTTAGAATTAATTTAAAAGTACTTTGTTGTCTAGTTAATATCAATTCCAAAATTGTCAGTTTTTCATGTAAATAACTTCCTTAATGTTATGACTATAGTACAATTTCTCTTCAAACATACAAATGAGGGGAACATAGGAGGAAGGAAAGTGTGGCGTGGTTTCCTACAGTGTTCCAGAAAGTGATAGTGCAGATTTCGCAATCTACACCTTTGGGTACACAGCACAGAGAAGGATTTGCTTCACCTTGTAACAACTCAGAAACTTCATTACCAGTGATGACACTGCTCACATTCTAACAGAGCTTATACAATGTGATGTCTTTTGGAAATTATATAGAATTACAATCATCAAATTTGGTATCAGACCTTTATATTGCTTCTGCAAAATGTAATAATGCCTTCTTAATTCCCCAGGCTTATGAAACTCACATGGCATCATTTATTTAAGGATATCTACATTTTCAAACACCGATGGGTGAAAATCAGCCCAATCAATCACTGTGACAGTCTATACTCCTCTTGAGTTTATCTTCCTGTATATTTCGTGCCAGATTTAGTTTGCAAACCTCCAAACAGGGAAAACATGAGTCTTGTTTAATCTTCACAAATATTAAATGATGTTAGACTACTGCATTTGCTGTCTGAACTTTCATTCATTAACAAAACATTAAATAACAGCCTATTCATTTTTAAACTGCAAAATTTCCTTGTATCTATTCACCCTTTAATGGATGATATGCTTAAAAGCATGGGAAAGATTTTATTTGCATTACAATTTGTGTGAAACTTGTCACTGTAGAGATTGTTTTCGCTCCTTAATGTGGGCAGGTTTGTTTATTTTAATTTCCATTAGTGTCTGGGAAGACAAAAATGATGAATGATGAAGCTGAAGCTACAGATTTCACAAGTCAGATAGTTACAGTGGATGGTTTTTATTTATCTCAAATAATTTTATCAGAAACACAACCCCCATTATAAAGCGGATCACCTCATTTTGATTTATATATTAGACCTCATTTCCTAGATTATCTCAAGTGCATGTGGAGATAAAAGAAACTAGGTCATGAGAAGATACCGTGGTCAAAATACGCTAAACAAAGAGCAAGAGGAATGACTAGCAAGTTAGTGAACTTCTCAGATTTCTACTTTTCCTCTTTATCCTTCCTCTCTACATTAAGTTACCAGGATTAGCTGAAGTTAAAAGTAACTGACAAAGCACAGAGAGAGTGAAAGATCACCAAGGAAAAGAAGAGCTAAATTATGCTTTCAATTCCCATCTTTAATACAAGGGAAAATTTTGCATGAAGTTATAATTATTTCATGTTGATAATATAAAATGTATTATTTTAACCATGTTAAGTATTTTCAGAGACATAAAACACATACATGGTGTTATACAACCATCACCACTATCGATTTAAAATTTTCCCATTATCTCAAATGGATGTTCCATACCCAGTCAGCCGTAATTTCCCATTACTCACGTTTTTTTATCAGCCCATTTGTAACTTCTATTCTACTTTCTGTCTCTTAACCCTGCAAACTCTGAGTAGCTCATAAGTGAAATAATATAATATTGGCTTCTTGAGGAACCACTGACATATTTTTCAACAATGATTATTGAAGGTATACAATCCATCCTTCCAGGAGTTTAAAAAGAAACCAAAACTAATTATCTAGTACATGTGAGCATATCTAAATTCACCCCACATAGTCTGACTCTAAGGATTTCTAGGCTTCCAGTAAACCACTGGGCTAATTTGCCTGCAGGCTGATCTGAGGTCTTCTGGCAATTAGGAAGAAGAACAAAAGCAGCTAATGCTTATGATGAGAGGCTCATGGTCGACTCCAGTTTCATTAGTAGTACCATTTACCAAGACTCTTTGGGGAGAGACCCCGACTCTTGAATTGTCCAGAATCTGTTATATTACTTATACTTCATTAAGTATTTTTCTTTTCATGGTCTACCTTAATTTAAAGTATTTCAGAAGCAGACCTCCTGGGATGAACCCAGAGCCAAGGCAGAGTCTGGCAAGCTACATGTGGTATATTCGATATACCAAAAATAGTAACAATAATGATCCACATTCCAAATGAATGGAGATGTTACTGGTGTATGTTCAAGCAAATCGACGAACAATGGGAAGACAAGTGATACAAGTGAAGTGATACAGAAGCAGACCTGAATTGAAGGTTTTTGAGAGAAGGCAGTTCATAAATATTATTAAGTAGACTAGTGTTGAGGGCACCTGGATATACTTGGATACTCACACTCAAAGTTGCAGTGAGAAACAGTAACACTGTGGGTAGATAATCTTTAATCTCAAACCCACTGGTTGGAGGCTTCTGTGAAGTTACTAATTCTCTAGTGCTTCCAGGTCTTTCATTGCATAGATACAGAAAACTTCCCAGTTCTAGAAGACTCATCAGGCACAGAAATGAAGGTACTACATATCAAAGACAGCCTGAATCTGGGAAAATAGCTCAAATGGCTGAAGCACATAGCTGGAACGTAGATGTCCAAAATGAGTCTCAGCATGGAGTGGTCCCTGAGCTTGAGTAGTAGTGGGAAGAATATTACTAGAAGCATACCCTATATAGGTCACTGTTTGGGACACACACACACACACACACACAAACATGATAACAATATTTTTGAATAAATAAAAAATATCAACTGGGCTGGAAGGTTTATGGTATATGACTAGGGTACTGACGGCACTTGTTAATGGATCTTTTATGTTATTATTCAGTAGGAATTTATTTAGTATATGTCAGGCATTTTGCAAAGACTGAAAATTCAAAATAAGTATAGAGGGAGGGAGGAGGGAGAGAAAGAGGTAGGGAGAGGGCTGAAGGAATGAAAGACGGAAGGAAGGAAGGAAGGAAGGAAGGAAGGAAGGAAGGAAGGAAGGAAGGAAGGAACGAACGAACGAACGAACAAAAAGCGAACGAACGAACGAAGGAACAAAGGAAGGAAGGAATGAAGGGAGGGAAGGAGGGAGGAAGGAACAAAGGAATGAAGGAAGAAATGAACGAAGGAACGAAGAAACAAAGGAATGAAGGAACGAAGGAAGGGTCGAAGGAAGGAAGAGAGGAAGGAAGGGAGGAAGGAGACAGATTAGCATTTAAAAGTGTACACATTTGAAAAAAGATAATATTGCAATAATAAAATGCATAACAGTTGAAACTATTTCATTTTTGACACTTTTTTAATCCAGTTAAAATGATAGAAATCATTTTAAAAGATCTTTTCTCCTGAATCTTGCGGGCTATGTACACTCAGCTCCTTACTGTCTCTGCAGCTCTGAATCTGCCAAATGACATAAATCACTGTGCAAACCAAATCATTAGAGTTGCCAGGTGTTCAATTTTGAATCAGACAGTCTGGTATTTGAGTTTTCTGCCGAGGAAACAAATAGAGAAAATACCACTGATTTTTAATTAAGTTTTGTTATTATCATGTAAAGATGAGCTTGCAGGAGAACACTCTCAACCAGCTCTCCAGGCTGCACTCCACTCCAAGCAGGTTTTCCACTTAGATATCAGTCTATCTAGGCCAGGCTGTCTCCCAACCAAGTGCTAAAGCAAGCTGATGAGCTTGGCTTAGAACTCGTATTGGCACCTTCTACTTTTTTGGCAAGGACCCATGCAACTGTGCTAGAACTTTTTCTTGTATTGATACTGCCAAAGCTCCTGCAGCAATTGGCAGAGCTCCCTCAGTATATTTAAATAATAATAATAATAATAATAAAATATATAAATACTCAGAAAGACATGAAACTGAGGCAAATGATCCAGTGATTAAGAGAGTAACCACGATAAATATGTCTTTAAGGTCTAACAGAGACACCAAACAGGTGAGGAATAAATATTGCCATATCATCATTTACAAACAATATTTTTTCTAAGATAAAATTCTCTGTGGTTCCCAGTGAAATCTAGCTACAATGGTATGGTGTTAGTTTGGAATGGGAATCTACAATAAAGGAAAAGGTGCACTTAGAAGAATTTCCAATAAAAAGGCACATTTTATTTTAAGAAATGGCATATGTACCGCTCATGAACTTTCAGAACTGATGATGGTAAAATGATTTACCTAAGTGTGTACAAGCAATGCTTCATCGAGTCATCCATGTTTTTTGCCAGATACTATTCATGATTGCTATAGAGCTTTGAAACTACTCATTCATTTTGCCTTATATCCTATAATTCCATACTCATACAAATAAATAAACTTTTATTCCACATAGAGCTTTCAAATCAGCCTTATTAAGTGGAACCTTAACATTCCACTGGCAAACAGGCCTCTAAATGTTCTTGCATGGTTTCAGAGTACACAACATATACACAGACCTATTTTGGGGGTGCCACACACAGAGTGGCTCAGACTTAACTCCTGGCCCTGTGCAGGGAATCATCCCTGGTACTCTTGGATGACAAAAGGTGATGCTGGTCATTGAACTTGGATTGGTTCTTTGCAAAACAAGTGCTCTACCCTTAGCACTACTGCTCTAGCTCCTATATTGAAGTATCACCATCCAGAGAAGTCAACATTTAATATCATGATGTAAATAAAATAAGTACTTGGCCTGCTCTGAGTTATACACCTATAAATATATAAAGTTATAAAGACACAAACATATATTTACGCACATAAACAAGTAATATATATAACATGCCTTTGACTCTAATTTCCTTGGCAGGTAAGGAACCTCAGTTTTTATGCAAACATGTGACACATCTTTTCCATAAACAAAAATGGCAAAATTTGTATTCCAGAAAAAATGAAGATTGAATTCTGTAATTCTCGATGTCAATTAATGCAGAGAATTTTTCACTTAAAAACAATATTAATGTGGCTGGAGCAATAGTATAGGAGGAGGTTGGGTATGTACCTTGCATGCAGCTGACGAGAATTTGTTCCCTGAGTACTGCCAGAGGTGATCCCTGAGGGCACAGCCAACAGCAAACCGTGACCACCTCCACTGGGGTAGCCTCAAACCAAAACCAAAAAAAGCTTTCCACTTCCTGAATCCATATTTAACTAAGAAGTCTCAAATATACAGACAAGCATACGAAATATAACACTAAGGAACTGACACTCTTGAAAGTTCAACCTATCATATTTTCACTTGTTTAGGATGAACATTTCTGTTTAGCACAGAGTGAGAATAATTTTCTTGAAAAAGAGTAGTAATTCCAACCTAGATGCTATCCTCTGGAGGGGAAAATAAGGATCCCTGCAAATTTTGTTTAGGAGGAGGCTGGTAACTTAGGGAGCTCATTTCCCTTCAGGGAAAAACAATTGCTTGATCTGTGGAAATACTTTTTCAACAAAATGCCTATGGTGCTAAATCTGTTAAAACTAGTTCAATATTCCATTCCCATTCTCATGTCAAATCGTAAAAAGAATTTTTTTGGACTCAGCTGGAAACTAAACAATGAATATAGAACTATAAAACGTTAACTTTGTATCTCTCATTTGTTTACAGAACAATCTAAACTTTTGAAAATTAAAATGTATTTTAAAATATAAAAGTACATTATGACAATCATGAAAAATATGATATATAAAAATATATATTTATACAGATATAAATATATATTTAACAAATATTTTCAATTAGGATGTTAACATTGCTTAACAACTTTATAAAACATTCATAAATTAGGCATATTCTTATATGAATAAAATGAATTTTTCTTTAGCAATGACTAAAGAAAATATATATTATAATATCCTTTTTCACTCCCTTTCTTTCTCTCTCTCATCTTCCTTTTTTTTTCTTCTGGGGGTCACACCCGGCAGGATAAGGAAGGTAAATTAAATGTTCCTGGTAACAGAAGTTCTATTTACATGTACAGGGTCCAAGGCACGGTGCAAAATAGTTTGTATGTTTCTTTAATCCATATACAATTCTAAATTGAACAGCTAATAATGAGTTAGAAAGGTTGCTTCTAACTTTTCTTTTGCTATTAGATATTTGGAATTTTACTTTATTTATTTTTATTATTTTATTATACCACCATGAGATATACAATTACAAAGATGTTTATGTTTGGTTTTCAGTCATACAGTGTTTCAGCACCCATCCCTCCACTAATGCCCATTCCCCACCACCAATGTCCTCAATTCTCTGCACCCTCCCTTAAATTGCCTCTACAGCAGGTTCTTAAATGAATCACATGAGATACATAGTTACAAAGTTGATCATGGTTGTGTTTCAGTCATTCAATGTTCCAACACCCTGTCCTTCACCAGCTATACTTCCAACAACAAACTCCCCAGTTTCTCTCCCCTTCCCTACCCTGCCTGTATTGCAGGTTATCTCTGTCTGTCTGTCTGTCTGTCTGTCTGTCTCTCACTCTCTCTCTCTCTCTCTCTCGCTCAGATAATGGAAGGTTATCACATTTGTCCCTTTACTACTTTCAGCACTCAGTTCTTATCGAGCATTATAATTTCCAACTATCCTTTTTTGTAGTGATCCCTTCTCTATTCTAACTGCCCTCCTCATAGAAAGACAAACATAGAATTATTGGTCTCAACTATGATACTTAGAAAAAACCACACACAATATAAGATAGATATTCAAGGTCAGCAGAAACAGGGCCAGGGGGTATTGTTCCATGGCTTGAAGCTTGCCACAGGTGGTGGTAGGCAAAAGTTAACTCTTTCATAATAGGCGCAATAGTGGTAATGCATATGATCGATAGTGAAGGATCCATAGTTATAGGGCCCAAATGATAGCACAGCAGGTAGGGTGTTTGCTTTGAACGCAGCTGACATGGTTTGGCACAACATATGGTCTTCCATGTGTGCCAGGAGTAATCCCTAAGAGCAGAGACAGAGCCAGGAGTAAGACTTGAGCACTGCCCCTACTCCCCCAAAAACAAATTAACAAAATACCACAGCTACACAGATTTAACTTGCACACCCCAGTAACCATGAGAAATGGAGGTGGACAGATACCCCAGGGTTTAACTGACACAGGTCCAATCCCTGTAGTCCCCCAGTGCAGCCTGGTGTGGTCCCTAAAGGACCTTAAACATCATAAGAGGGACTCTGACACAACTTGGGACCTCACATTGAACTTACACAGACTAGCTTAGATCGCTGGGAGCCTGTCCTAGGTCTTTTGAGCACTGATTAGAAGATTGTTCCCCTAAATCTATGCATAACTATCATTGCTATGTTCTTCAATACATGAACAAAACTTCTGTGTGTCCATCCTTGTTGCAGGACTCCTCTAAGGGCCTCTGCATCTGTTCTGGATTGTCTCCTGCAAATCACTTCGTAGATAAGAGGGTAGTCTAAATATGGCTGTTTCTAGCAGGTATAAATATTCTCTCATGCTACCACAATCATCGTGGGACTAGCTAGATTGTACCAGCATATTTGCCTGGCCACGTTGGATCTCTAAGTAATTAGACCAGAGAGAAATGCTGTTTGCCTCCAAGCAAGCAAACATGGCTCCCTGATAACTCAAAGGCAACTAAAATACAAAACTACCATAAAGTAGACAAGACTCTTGTGAAGGCTTGAAGAAATATTTAACTGGCATTAGTATTAGTCTTTGGTACAGAGACATGCCATCTCAGAAACCCCCTTCTCTACCCTATAAAGGCATTTCCAGGCAGATCTTGGCTCAAAACATTATCATATAATAGGGCTAGGTGAGGTGCTGGGGGAAATTACCTAAGGGCATTTAACCTTTCCTGCTTCCCATAATAGTGGGAGGTCTGAGTTGCAGGGGTATAAAACTAGCCTTCTCCCTCTCTCTCGCCTTTTCCTCTTTTTGCCATTTTGGCTTCCCTTGGCATTTTGTTTCTCCGTCCTCTCCATTCTCTGTTGGTCCTCAACACGTGGTGGCAGCCATCTTGGCCTACACGTGGCTGGGGCCTAGCTGGGAACCCAGAGTCTGGAGGTTTTTCCCTGCTCTTGGATTGTATATTGGAACCTGTGATAAGTAAAGCCTTTTAAAACAGTCGGATTCCTGAGTCTTCATCCATTCCCTGCTGGCTTCGGAGGTAGAAGGGAACTCTCTTTCTGGCACTGTTGGGCAGACACATCCTGCTCAATATCCCAGGAAAGGATGCCATGTCTGGGCAAATAATCAGTCAGGATGATTGCTAGACTGCAACTCTAACCTTCCTTCTTGATGGATTCTGTAAAAGATGACCCTGAACAAGCTCCGCCCAGTTTCTCAGAGATGCAGGTGTCTACCTATGAATAAAATTATTGAGACAGATGTTTATTTCAGACTAATACTGCTCAAAAGATTTCGGGATTCAAATTTAAAGGTTTTTGAGTGTTATTTGTCTCTTTTTCTTATTTTTGGATTACACATGGTGATGCTCAGGGGTTACTCCTGGCTCTGCACTCAGGATTTACTCCTGATGGTGCTCCGGGGCCAAATGGGATGTTGTGAATTGAACCCAAGTCAGCAGCATGCATGGGAAACGCCCTACCCGCTATATTATAGCTCTGGCCCAAGAGTTCTCTTCTTAGTGTTCTGTGCCACCAACAGCAAATCCTGAGTCAGTATGATGAAACTCAAGCCTATTTGCAATCAATCTCCAGGGTTGTCATAAAGGTATCCAGTTAATTGCTGCTTTCTTACCCTAGTGGAAGCCAAATATTCTATCTGATTAGGAACACACTGTCAAGGCCTGCAGGGATTTTTTTTTCTGAAATTGTATGTGGGTAACTGACATAAGAAATTCGAAGTAAATAAGACATCCCTATCAATAGACATTTAACGGCATATTTATAAATTGTATAAAGCATACTGCTTCAAATCATGTCTTTAAATTTCCATACAATAAGATATAGCCAACTTTAATGAAAAATCACTATCAATAAAAATCTGAAAAGAAAACCTGAAAGTGGAACTTTTCTGCTATTTTATTTTAAATTCTGTAGATGTTTAATTTATATATGACATGCAGTTGTCTACATAAGAAAATCATCTTTGTTTTCACTTAGATACAATTTTGCTATATTTGTGCAACAGAGATAATAACAAAGTCATATACAACAGCATATGCTTAATATTGAACTATTTAATTACTGACATCCATACCCAAGATAATTATTTAATGATAAATAAAATATCACACCAATATTACTGGAATAGCATATCTCCATTACTTTGCTTGCCTTCATGTTCAATAGATGTATGTATGTGTGTGTATATATATATGTATATATAAATTTATATATTTTACATATATGTATTTTATTTAATTTAAAACTTTGTAGATAGTTTGGGGGCTATAGAAAAATGAAAAGAATAGAGTGATTCCACACTTTATATCCCATCTCTAACTTCCCTATTTATTAGCCCTGAATACTGAATGGAGCATTTATTTCAGATAATGAACAAAACTTTATAAATAATTAAGGTTCCTTGTTCACATATACAAACTTGGCTAAGTATATAATTTCAAATATTCACCATTGTAATGTTATTCTAAATAGCTAATAGACATTATGACATTCTAAATAACTTATAGACCTAAAATTTTCTTTGAGACATACATCCCTTTTCCTGTCCTACAAATTTTGAGATTTTGTTATCAAAAGGAACTATCATAATACGTAGATATTTATAGTAGATTGTTTGAGTTTATCTACCCTACTGTCATATTAGACTCCTGCAGAATCATCTTTTCATCTAGAGTCATTTACTTAGTAATATGCATTCAAGATTCTTCCATGACTTTTTATTAATTGATAACCACTTTTATATACGACTAAATACAAATGTTCACAGTTGCTTATCCATTAACCCTATTGTAGGAAACTACGGTTGCTTCTAATATTTAGTAATTATAAGTGAACTGTGACAAACATTTTTCGCAAGCTTTTAATGTGACTCTAAATTTAAGTACATAAATAGAGGTTTGTTGATGTTTTATACTGATTTTTGCATGTTTGTACGTAACTGTCAAACTGCATTTATCATAAATTGTACTTTAAACATTTTTATACTAACATCAGCAATAAAAGGAGAGTTTCTATATTTCCAAACTTAGCAAACAATTATTATTGTGAGTATTTTGGATTGTTTTGCCCTCTGTGCATATCACATTTTGTTACATATCTATTTTGATTTTTTTTCATAATTTTATTGGATGGTTTTTCTTACTATTAAGTTGTAAAACATTTTGCATTTGAATACTAGTCTTTTATTAGATGTCTACTCCAAATTTTTTTCTCTGTCTGTTGCTCACCTTATATGTTTGAATATAAACTATCAAAATTGACTTATAAGGCAGTATGACTTGAACTCTGAGAAAATATTTTAATCTTAAGAGGATAACAGGAAATAAAAAAGTATTTTATGTTCAAGGATTTGAAGAATTAACGTTGTCAAAAAGACCATCTTATACAAAGTATTACACAGATACAATGGGATTTCCATAAGTATTCTGATAACATTTCTCAGAAACTTAGCAGAAATTTTACAAAAAGTTTATGAAACCTTAGCTAAAATACTCTGATATGAAAATAATATTGGTGTTATTGCATTTTGTGACTTCAAAAATGTTATAAAGTTATTGTAATCAAAACTATGTGTTACAGAGAAAGACAACTAGACCATTAGGAAAGAATTGAGGGCCCTAAGACAAACCCTCAAGTTATGGGCCATTAATCTATGACAATAAATTTGGTTCACGAACTAGAGCAAAGACAGTATCATAAACAAATAGTCTAGGGAAAACTGGATAGACATACACAATAAAGAGTGACCAGCACCCAGATCTCATACCTCACATGTGAGTTTATTCCAAGTAAAGACCTCAAAATCACGTGAGAAATCATAAAATGCAATGTGAAATAAACAGACGCAAAACTTTCCATGATTAGAACCTCAGAGATGCTTTTCAGTTATTTGACTCTATTGGCAAACACAACGAAATTTAAAAATGGGACTACATTAAGTTTAAAAAAGTTTTTACATACAAAATAATTTATATTTGAAGTCAGAGAGATAATACAGTGGGTATGTTGTTTGCCTTACACACGGATGGCTCCAGTTCGATCCCCAGCACTGTATAAGGCCTGCACACACCAGCAGGACTGATCCTTGAGTCCAGAGCCAGGGAGTAAGCCCTGAACATCATTGGGCAGGGCCCAAATAACTGAAAAAGCAAAAGGGGGAAAAAAAAGGAAAGAAAGGAAGGGAGGAAAGAAAGTAAAAGGAAGGACAAAAGGGAGGGAGGGAAAATGGAAGGAGAGAAAAATGAGGTCTAAAATAAAAAAGGTGTCTGGTTGAATAGGAAGAATTATTTGCACACAGTGCATGAGATAAAAGGCACTATAATAGATAAAGCACTTAGAAAGCTCAACACCAAAAGTAAATAACATCATTGGAAATGGGATGTGTACAGGAATGGAAAGCACATCTAAGCAGTTATGTGGAATACCAGTAGGCCTATTTAAAAGGTTTTTTTTTCTTTGTCACTTATTAGCAGGGAATTGCAAAATTAAATGGCAATGAGATATCATCTCACGCCAGTAATAATGGCTCATATCAAAGCTACAGACGATAAGTATTGGCAGGAATGGGAACATGATGAAAAACGAGCTTTATTTAAGCTCTTCCACTATTGGTGGGAATATTTTCTGGTTCAACCGCTATGCAAAAATAGTATGGAGAATTTCCAAGTAAGAATAGAGTTCCCAAACGACCCAGTAGTATATCTGCTACACGTTTCTCCTAAAAAAAGAGCATTAATTTTAAAAAAATTTATGCAGATCTATTTTCACTGCAATGCTTAGTAAAATATTCAAAATAAGGTAATAACCCAAATGATCAAACTAGACAAATATATAACAAGGCACAGCATTTATATACAATGTAATATCATGAAGCCTTAAGAAAAGATAAAATCTTACAGTTAGCTGTAATTTGTATGGAACTGGAGGGTATCATGTTAAACAAAATAAGTCAAAGGGAGAAGAATATGGAAATACAGATATGACATATCATTCACATGTGGAATATAGGGGGCAGAAAAAGAGAATGTGTAATGACAAACATTGAAGAACACTTGGGCTTAGATTACAAACATGAGATTACTAGACAGATGAAGAAAAGGGGACTGGGAATATAGAGTCCACTAGAAAGGGTATATAGATGGGTCTTGGTGGTAAATATGATAACTGTATTCATCAAAGTCATAAGACATGTAACATTGTTTTTAAATGTTACATAAACTATCATGATTATAAACAAATTATATATATATATTATTTATTTGTGATGCCAAAAACTAGTAATGATTATGGACCTCAGTTCCATGATCTGAAGAATGGTTTGGGGCTCTTCCTGTCCCTGGAGCAAGCAGATGCTCTTGGCTTGTGACAGGACTTATGGAGATGTTACTAGTGCCCACTCGAGCAAATCAATGAACAATGGGAAGACAGTGATACAGTGATTGTAAAAATACATAAAAAACCTTTCATCTGAGGTTATTCCAGGAAGATACATGCCTTGGATGAGGTAGAATATTCAATATATCTTGAGTGAAAAAATGAAAATTATGCATCTGGTTTAGGTCTGTTAAATGGCATGTAGTTCCAAGGAACTTCAATTTTCTAAACATTTTGTGTCTTTCTGCTTGTATCTAGTTTATAATCTTGACTCCCTTAAACTCAACATTGATTTTTATCTAGGGACATTCAAAGGGAGAATAGCATGCTCAAAAACCATCTTAGGGGCCACATGCTGGCGTGGATGTGGGCAGAAAAGGAATCTCATCCATTGTTGGTGGAGTGCCAACTGGCCCAACCCTTTTTGCTGTTTATGGACATTCCTTCAAAAACTAGATATTGGTCTGCCATTTTACCCAGCAACTCCACTCCTGGGAATGTATCCTGGAGACCCAAACACACAGAAGAAACACCATCTGTAATTCTATGTTCATTGCAGCACTATTGACAATAGCCAGAATCGGGAAACAACCTGAATGCCCAAGAACAGAAGATTGTCTAAAGAAACTGTGGTACATCTACACAATGGAATACTATGCAGCTGTCAGAAAAGATGAAGTCACGGAATTTACATACAAATAGATGGACATGGAGAGTATCATGCTGAGTGAAATTAGTCAGAAGGTAAAAGACAGATATAGAATGACTGCATTCATT
This sequence comes from Cryptotis parvus, assembly GCA_021461705.1. Classification (NCBI taxonomy): domain Eukaryota; kingdom Metazoa; phylum Chordata; class Mammalia; order Eulipotyphla; family Soricidae; genus Cryptotis; species Cryptotis parvus. Next base: position 31,345 of record JAJIBD010010962.1, read on the forward strand.
AGTGGTATATAAATATATACTAGTACTCTACTAATTATGAGAAATGTTAGCACCACACTAGAAGTGAACATTGAATGTACACAAGGAAGTTACATGATACTCCCTAAAAGTCTGTAGGGCAAGCCACAATATATAAGAGAGAGAAAGAGAGAAAAAGAGAGAGTGAGAAAGAGAGAAATAAGAGAAATAGTACCTGCTATAGAGGCAAGGTGGAGGAGGGGGAGGGGAACTTGGGGATATTGGTGGTGGGATGGGGCACTGAACTCGGAGGGACGGGTGCTGGAAAAATGTATGACTGAAACCCAATCATGAACGCCTTTTTAATTGTATTTCTCACGGTGGTACAATAATTTTTTTAAAAAAAAAACAATCTTAGGGGCCAGAATGATAGTCCAGCAATTAGGGTGTTTACCTTGCATGTGGCAGACCAAGGTTTGAACTCAAATATCTGTATGGTTCCTAGCACTGCCAGGAGGAATTACTGAGTGCAGAGCCAGAAGTAACCTCTTACCATTACCGGTGTGGCCCAAAAGAAAAAAAATCCAGGAATGTAGTCCACCACTAAAGCACTTGCAAATGTGAAAACCTGGGTCTAATTCCTGTCATTAGAAAAAATAAACCTCTGTAGCAAATGCACATGTCTTCCAGTGTATTTTACTGCCTTATTTCTAGAAAGATGTTTATTAATAGAACAAATATGTATAATTTAATAAAAAGAATGTGATGATCTTTCTATTTGAAAGATATAACAGTCACATATTATTGCAATAAAGCACAACAAATAGTGAATTTGTATAAAGTAGAATCTTATCAAAGAAATGTATGGTCTATATTAACTTTGTATATTTTATTAAACATATGGATTATGGTAAAATTATGATTCGAACTGGTGAGCCTGCAATGAGCTACATAAGAAATAGAGATAGCTTAGGTTTTGGTTTATCATATCAGCTATCAAGTAAAAATTTGCTCAGGATAAATTTGGGATGTTAGTATGATTTTACACATTCTTCACATATACACCTGTTTAAAGGGGGTTGGCTAGAGTTAAATAATCATTTTAGTGTGGCAGTAAATAAACAAACATATAAAGCACAGTTTGAACAAGGCCACTCCCATGATTTTAAAGGTGTCCTTTTGACCCATTATTAACTTTGGGCCCTGGTGGTCATTAGTAAATGACTTCAAGTTATTAAATACATCTTCACAAACAGTGTACATGATGTTTGTTTTTAATCACTGTGTTTAATAGGTTTCATATGGGGAAAACATTGGCAAATATTTTATAGATTAAAAACCTTCTGAATGTTAGATAAATGCTATCGTACTGCAACTTTCTTCTCATCCTTACACAACCAGGGCTTTACTGGCAGTATTTTAACTTCCTGAGAATTCTTGCAATGCTCTCCATTTGAAGTATGGTGGGGAATGCCACTTGTAACACATTTTAATTTTAAAGTTGGTATAAGTTATGTTATCACTATATGGTGATTACTCACACCCAACCAGAGTGGGAGGTGAGGAAAAAGTAAAGGGCAGTTTACATATCAAGCACCATTAAACAGTAGCTGAGGTTCAAAGAAACAGGTCATATTTATATAAAATAAAAATAAGAAGAGGGCTAGGGAGAGAACTCAAAGGGCTAGAGTACATACTTTACACGCACGAGGCCCCACTTCTGTCCTTGGTATTCACACTACTTCCCTCTGTACCAACACCACCAGATGTAGGCTTGGAAGCTCCAAATACCAGAGGACCTGACACTCAACCATGCATTCAGTTGAGCTATTTGTGCAGTGTCACCAGGAATATCCTCTGGAAACTATAATTTTTGGGGGACTAAATCTAATCACAAACAAAATAAAAACTGGTCAATTGTTCCACAGTCAAGATAAATAAGGAATATTAAGTGGCTGACCAAAACAGGCTTTACATAGGCTTACATTCTGGGATTATAATCAGTCATTTCTTTTAAAAATGCAATTATTTTATTGAGATAGCATTGGGTTAGAATAGTATTATTTATATAGTAGTACTATATGATAATAATATTATTATTTATTATCACAGGTCACTTGTATCACTTGTCTTTCCGTTGTTCATCAATTTGCTCAAGTGGGTGCCAGTAACCTCTTCATTCATTGGGAATGAGGTCCATTATTATTGCTGTTTTTGGCATATCAAATACATCATGGGTAGCTTGCAAGGCTCTGCTGTGGCTCTAGGTTCATTCCAGAGGGCCCAGTCTTTTTTCTATGCTAGACCTTCAACCCTCCAGGGACCACGGGGCAGAGCCCTGGTGTAGACAAACCAGCCTCCTGTCTGCCACCTGTTGATGCAGCCGGGCACCACAGGGCACCTGCAACACCTCAAGGGGCAGGGATTATTTATTATAACATTTATAACCATAATAGTATTTGTTATGATATAGGAGTATACTGTTAACATACCATGAGCAGTACCAAAGTCCCAATATTCCTCTACCACAATATTGGACCCCTTAATTGACTTCCCCTTATTTGGGACACCTCCCCCATTCCTTGGTAAGTCATTGCACTCCCTTCACTTTGTCACTTTGGTCATATTTGACCTCTGAGGGAGATCATCTGGTATTTATCTTTCTCCATCTTCCTATCCCTTGTATTCATCCCCACTACCACTGCCACGTTCAGATGTGGTTTCAGGCATTGATTCTGGATATGTTCCATGCAACACAAGAGCCTTGCCTATTATACTATTCCTGGCTCTCTGTGTTGACTTTTACAAAGCTTCATATATTAATAAGAAAATCTGGTAGTCTGCATACTCAATTTGTCCACTGCTTTTTATAAGAGAATTTTATAATTTATAATTTTATTCTCCATGTCATGGAGCTTGAAATATACTAGGAATATTGCCATGGTACTAAACTGAAACAGGTAACTTGCTATGGGTGGTATCTAGATACTAGTCTTGAGAGTAATAGAGAACAAGAAAGTGACTAGATGGCTAGGCTAACCTCATGAACATCTATCATTCACCAAACTTGTATTCATTCACTGAAGACAACACGGGATCTAAACCAAAGCTATAATTCAGAGGCAGGTTTCCAATCCAGCACAGCCAAGTCACAGCCTATCCATTGGTCTATAATTGAAAATTGCTGAAACTGGGGAAATTTTGTTACATGAATTACTACAGTTATGATTTACTGCCAAAGTAATATTTGTCAGAAACTTCAGTGCATATTTCCTGAAATCAAGCCAGTAAAAGAACACATTTTCCACTCCTCAAAACTAGGTTCGAATCATGAATCTTAGGGACTCTTTTTAGACTGAGTTGAGAATGTACCTATTTCTGACCTAAGCTTAGTTGTAAGGGGAAAAAGTGCAATGTTCTCACTGGGCAGGCTATGGTAACAAGTTCTAAGTAGAAAAGAAGATTTTTGTTTTATTCAAGGGTCACACTCTACATTGCTCAGGGTTTACTGCACTCAGGAATCAGTCCTGGTGGTGCTCAAGGGACCATATAGGATGCCAGGGATTGAACAAGTTTGGCCATGTGCAAGTGTCCAATGCACTGTACTTTCTCTCTCTGGCCCTGGAAAGAGGATTCTTATTTTCAAAGTAATGTAAGAGGACTCTTAGACGTCAAAAAAATTCAAACCCCCAAATAGTATGCCAATTATTCTTTATATATATAGAGAGTGCTCAGAGCTTATTCCTGGCTTTGTGCTCAGGAGTCACTCCTGGCAGTATTAAGATGGTGCTGATGTTAGAACCAAGGTCAAACAAATGAAAGCTGTACTATCATTTTAAACCCACTCTCCTCTATATGTGCTCAAAATGATCTCCGTCTCCAGGAGATCTATAAACCTTTTCATAGGCCCTTGTAGCAGATTCATAAATCGCGTATGCTGGTGGTCAGTCTTGCAAGAAGTCATGCCAAAGGTGCAGAGAAAATACATCCAAGAGCTTCATTCAAACTGCAGTTTTGCTGCTGAGGTTGGGGCTCTCAAACTACTAAAAACAAGCTGGGTGAACAATGGATGGTTGCCAGCAGCTGTGCAGACAACTGGAGACCAGGAAATGGGGTGGGGAGGACGAAGACAAGGCAGGTGGTGGCTTTTATCTTCTCCACGCATGGCAGGGCCCATTACTGACTGACTCAATATGACAGAGCTAACTCTGATTTCTATTCAAAAGGAAAAGAGAAATCTATAGATTAAAGAGACCACAACACAAACTAAAAGAAATTCATAGTTTTATCTTCCCTAGCAGGTTCAAATGCTAACAGTACAACTGGCTCTTCACATAGGACTCTAGCATCTTTTATACTCGATTATTTCCATGGTTTGTGACCTAAATTAAGTCAAACATATCTGTATTTGTTCTAGGTAATTTGACTGAATGACATGTTTACAGTAGCTTGGGACCTGAAAGTTCATTTACTCACAGACAAAGCTGAAATTAAAATTAAACCGGCTATGATGTAAACACTCATTCTTCAGTTTAGAAAAAGAAAAAATCTATCTGACGTAATACAGGACTTCAGCGGGCTTGCATTCCTTATTATTGTGCTTGGTGTTGCTGTTGTCATCAAACTTTCACTGTTGATAAACTTTGCCACAAGCAATGTTTTCTTTGTTTATTTCCAACCACCCACTGAAAAGTATTGATGAATATTTTGAAAAATAGTCAAGTCACTGTGGTTCTGTGGAGTTCATTTAGGTAGCAAATAAGAAAAATATAGTCAAAATTGACAGCTTTGATAACCAAAGGTGGTGACCAGCATTTAGCAAGGCCACAAAAAGTTCTGTAGTCCCCTTGTTAAAAATAAGGTTGGCAGAAGCCAGAGAGATAATTCAATGGGTAAGATTCTTGCCTTGCAAGAAGTTGATCTCTGTCTGAACTCTGAGCACCATCGTAGGAGTGACTGCTGAACAAATCGAAAGTAAGCTTTGTGAACTACTGGGTAAGACCTAAGTCCCTGTCCCCCCTAAAAACACCAACACAAAAATACAAGGCTGACAGTAGTTAAACACTATCTAAATGGATGAGAAATAATAAGAATTGTAAATACACAAAGATATTTCACTGTAGCTGAAGATGGCCAATCTAACACTGACAAAAGAAATGAATTTCCAAATAAAAATCTAGTTACTGTTATCAAAAAACAAACAACAACAACACAATTTCTAGAATGACTAAATCAAAAGAGAGAGAGTGGGTGCTTAAGTACTGGATCAAAAGAAAACACTGGTTGCACTTTCCTTACAAGAAGCAGACAAACCTAACTTGGAGAAACGAAAAAAAATTCAATTATTTTCTTCCCTGAACCATGTGCAAGCACATAATTATGCCCATTGAATAAGAGAGAAAAGGGTTTGCTATTATTATGGAAAAGATTATTAGAGATTGGAAAATATTAACTATCAAGTTTCAGTTGCAATTGAAAGAACATCTATTAATTTCACTCTTCCTTTGTTCCAAGTCTCTATCAGTCTCATACTCACTCCCTCTTTTCCTCTCATCACATAGAATCCACTGCAGGATTCCATGAATGACAAAATCACTGACCCTAAATAGTGCACTGTCTCAGATCAGAAAGTGGTGTCAGCTCAAAGGTGGCAGGGGAGTCAAGAGGTCTATGGACAAGCCACATGCACTGCTCTGTCAATCTTCAGGAGCGAGTACAGGTGAAAGGGCCTGGGCTGAACATTAATCTGTTTTTGGATCTGTCTGCCACAGGAGGGACTAGCTGTCACTAGCATCAAACAGTATCTCTTCTTTCTGGCTTTATATGTGATACTTGTAATCCCCACCATGCTTTGAGGTTATCACTGCCAAATAAGTGAATAGAAGTCAGTTCAGTCAGTGAGATTGGAGAAAATCCATGAGAGCACAAATTTAAAATAGGCAGTTTAAGTCTACTGTTAGGTGTGAAAATTTCTGTAAGAAACATATAAAAACAATAGGTTCAGGGATTTATAGTCAAAATAAATCTTTATAAGCAAATTCACATCCTATTAGATTGTTGGTATATTTATATTTTATGTTTTTAATAATAATCTAAGAATATTAAAAATGAAAACATGTGGATTCAGATATGTAAACTCTCGTATAGCTCAGAGACTAATAGGAATAATCATTACTTTAACTTCTCAAACAAAAAGTAAATAGAATTTTATGTTCCTGAATCCTGTGTAAACATGGGTGACCTAATAACAAGCAATGTGATTATCCAAGTGCATTTACCTATAGCCATAAAATTAAATGACCTGCCTTACACATTCAGACAAGCTCTCTAGAGGAGCACTGATATAACAACCTGAGATTAGAATTACTTTTTCAAATAAGGGATGATGTGAGATTATGTAGGATTTTTTTTCAAAATATATAATGAAAGAGAAAGAATAGTACAGCAGATAACTTAAAGCTGGTCTCTGAATAACTGGATAGTAGTATGGTACCTTACAATTTCACCGAGTGTTGATTTTATAAATTAGGTTCAAGTCTACACAAAGACAGGAAATGGATAACGATACTTACTAACTGTTAAAGACCTACAATTCAAAAAACATTTTCTTTTTTCCCTTGCTATTTCTGGCTACCGTTAACATACCCCTTTAAACACTATAGGTAATTTCTATAGAGGAACATGTTTTGGATTACATATGTTTGAATCTTTCCAAACTGGTTTAAAAACCCTATGTGTGCTCTTTATAAAGTGTTGCTAAAATAATAAAGAAAACATAAGCTTACCAAAATTATTAGAACCAGACACTTTATATAGTGAGTGAAGAAGCAGAATAAAAGAAAGTGCTTCTTAATTAAAATTTGGTTGGACATCACTTGATCACTTGACATCCCATTATTTGTTGATTAGCTTGATCGGGCACCAGTAACATTTCCATTTGACCCTACCACGTGCCAGTGTAGCCCAATGGCATCTGCTTGCTTCAGGAATACGAACATTATTGGTCTGACTGAGACGAGAAGGCGTCAATCGCGTCACGCCAGTTTTGATACCAGAGAAGAACTGTTCCTCAGAACATGCAAGAAAGAGGTTGGAAGTCAGGAGTTAAATTTTCAGTTAACAACCCAGGACAAAGCTTAAAGATTTTTTAAGAAAATTGGGGTTGCAGGGGGAAAATGTGGAGAAAAAATGTAAAGAGAAACAGAGATATATCTCAAGATGTCCATTTCTTGAAGTTGGAGGGGAAAATGTGGAGAATAAAAGGAAAGAGAATCAGAAATACATCTCAAGATGTTCATTTCTTGAATTTGTCAAAATAGCTTTATTATAAAGTCCAAGAATGATATTTATTCTCTGATATAATTTTGTTATGATGGGCAGAAGTGTTATTAATAGAATTTTGCAGTCATAATTATTAATTGCTATTACTAGACCCTCTCATTTTAGTCCATAGAGGCAGAATGAGAAGATAGACTCCTGGAATTATGATTTTTTTTTCTTTGCCATCTCCTCATTAATGTGAAAAGTTGTATCCATGGAGTCAAAAGACACCTAGAACTTCTATAATTGAATTCTCTTTAGAAGATTTATAAATCACATATAATGTCATGATGACAGATTTTGCCAGCAGCTCTATATGTTTTAGTTTGCTCTGGGAAAGAATCACATTAAGCATCACATTTTAAAGCTTGTTATGGTGAAACTTCTGGACACCTGAAGTTAAGCTGACTCAGACTGATCATAGTGTCCTGGAGTGAAATATATAATGAATGGACTAGGATACAGGAAAGTGGTATACAATCACTGTATGATTGTACAGTGTAGAAGAAGGCCCTTCTTCCCAACACAAAGTACCTTCACTCATCCTAGACTGTATAACCAATATTTGCAATAAAGATTCTATTGTAATCATTATTTCATTAAATTTCACTCTGATAAGCCCTACACATTCTCCCATGTAATTTAAGATAGACAATTACATAAGAATGCTATATCATGTGCAATGTGAGACTTTACTCTTCAACTCACCCGTCAAACCATCAAACATAAGAAGGAAAGATGGAAGAGGAAAAATCCATTAAACCTCTATATATAATATATGAATATTTTAAATTCAAATGGGCTATACTGTAGCTATCTTATTTAGGGGACAACTAATTCTGTTTATTAAGTAAATAAATTCATAATAAACTGTCATCAGTCATCTTCCCACTTTAAGCATGTTAATAATATCTATGGTTTATGCAAACTCTCCAATTACAAAGAGAGAAAGTCTTTATTTTTGGCACCAAACAACTGCTAAAATGAAATTAGTTTTGAATAATCATATTCAAAACTCTCCATCCATCCATCATCCATCCGTCCATCCATCCATCCATTCATCCATCCATCCATCCATCCATCCATCCATCCATCTTTCTCACTAAAGAAATAGAGTTTGTAACACTTTTTTTTTATTAGAAGGATGCTGAAATCTTAAACCTCAAAACCTCAGGCAGAGACCTCATAGCAACTTCATAAATATGCTTAGCTCTATTTACAGGATATATTTTGACAAAGTAACAGACACATAAAAAGCCTACCGTATAAAAGCAGATGTTTGGAACTCTCTACAATTCCAAGAATACCAAGGATCCCTTAAAAGTTTCGGGTTTGTGAGTTCACTGAAGTGACAACTTCAACTTCTGGCCTCCCAAACAAAGACAATACATTACTTTAGTTCAAAGCCACATATTTTGTGTGTCTTTTTTTTTTTTTTGGTGATGTGGGGGTGGGGTCAGTTTCTGTGATGGGTGAGAAATCTTCACAGTGGTGTTTGGGATGACTAAGACACCTCCTAACAATTCCTAGTCAACAACTGATTCAATGGTAGGCCAACGAATGTAGGACTGCTCAGGCTCTGTGGTTACCAGGGCCGCCTAGGCTTGTTCAGGGGCCTCCAGAGTTAAAACCCAGGGATGCCCTGTGGGCCATGTAGTGTGTGGATAAAACAAGGCTTGGCCACATTGATCTCACTGTGGTTTAGTGGTACTTTGTTAAAATAGCTCTATAAAACACATATCTCTTTAGGTTTTCTCTCCTTTAGAAAATTATGGATTAAATAATTTATCAGCAAGATAATATTCACTGAACTATTTCACTGTATTTGCCTTTCCTATATACTTATCAATCTGATTTTTACTTTTATTACACCTCATCAATTTAGGGGTGGGAAAACATTCAATAAGTAGCACTTTTGTGACATGCAAACAATGAATACGAATTTATCAATAGCTTGATTTATAACTTCTCATGCCATCTATGGCTCACATTAAATTAATGTATTCTTCTCCACCCAACCAGGTCAAAAACATAAGGACAGAAAGTTACTTTTCGTATTTTTTTTTACTGGTTTGTTCTTATGTTTTTCTCACTGTTGGCTTCTAAGGCCTAGGACATATCTGACACATAAAACTTCAGTACATACTTTTTGTGAATAAGTAAAACAATATACTGTACAATTATTTTGAGACACAGTAACAGAATACAGTCTGAACTATAAGGAAGCAGAACAACAGAAGAACTCCATTTTCTTCACTGAGTGAACTGGGAAAATTTCCCTACACCCAAATGGTTAATGGTTAAAATCTCACAGGTCTCTCCTCTAAAGATTAGATGGCAGAAGGAGGAAATCACAGTCTAGTATCAGATGACTAGGTTTTATAGTCAAGTTTTTCAAATTGAACAGGTAATAAGGAACTAACAGTTTCTTGGTGGTGTCAAAGGAAAATGGAAAAGTAGGAGTGGCGGAGCAAATAGGGTTTTGTGGACGGAGTTTGACTCTTTCCATTATCTGCTGTGTGACATTAGTCACAGGTTTTCTAACTTCAATTTCAACATACGAGGAGGAGGGGATAATGCAACAAACCCCTCTTTTTTATAAAGAAATTGGTTAAATATTTCTCATTACTGGAAAAAATTAAAGTGAGAAATGAAAAAGACTGATGCACACCAGATTTCAGCACATCTACACATTCTGTAGAAACAGAATAAAACTATGTTAGTAGTTCTAGGAAACACTCAGAAGCCTTATAATTCTTCACTAAAAGTATTAAAAGTATTTTATTTTAAATATATTGTAGTAGCATTAATTTATTGCTCTAATACAAATAGTATTATTTAGACTAGGTAAGTGCCTCAAATAGTAGAGCACATGCCTAGTATGTGTCAGGCCCTTATTTCAATCCAGAGTACCACTTGCCTCAGCCCCTAGGCTACTGACTCCTGAGCACAACTGATTATAGTCTTATAAAAATCATCTATGTCTTGACCTTGGATATTGGTATCATAATATGTACATATATATTTGTGTTATGCAAATAAATGCAGTGATTCTGTATCTGTCTCTCTCTTTCTGGCTAATTTCACTCAACATAATCTTCTCCATGTCCATCCATTTATAGGCAAATTTTATGACTTCATTTTACTTGACAGCTGCATAGTATTCCATTGTGTAGATGTACCAAAGCTTCTTTATCCAGTCAGCGATTTTCAGGCACTCTGGTTGCTTCCAGATTCTGGCTATTGTGAATAATGCTGCTATGAACATAAAAGTAGGGATGGTGTTTCTACTGCGTATTTTTGGTTTCCCAGAGTAGATTCCCAGGAGTGGTTATAGCTGAGTCAAATGGGAGCTCAATTTCTAGTCTTTGGAGGAATGTTCATATTGTTTTCCAAAAAAGGCTGTACCAGCCGGCATTCCCACCAACAATGGGTGAGTGTCCCCTTTTTTCCCCACATCCACGCCAGCACTTATTGTTCTTGCTCTTTTGAATATGTGCCATGCTCTGTGGTATAAAGTGGTATCTCGTTGTTGTTTTGATTTGCATCTCTCTGATGATTAGTGATGATGAGCATTTTTTCATATGTTTTTTGGCCATTCGAATTTCTTCCTTGCTGAAGTTTCTGTTCATTTCTTCTCCCCATTTTTTGATGGGGTTGTTTGTTTTCTTCTTGTAAAGTTCTACCAGTGCCTGATATATCCTGGATATTAACCCCTTATCAGATGGATATTGGGCAAATATTCTTTCCCATTCTGTGGACTGCTTTTGTATCTTAGTCACTGTTTCTTTTGAGGAGCAGAAGCTTGTTAGTTTCATGTAGTCCCATATGTTTATCCTTTCTTCCAGTTGCTTTGTTAGTGATGTTTCACCCTTGAAGATGCCTTTAGCTTCAATGTCGTGGAGGGTTTTTCCTATATTTTCTTCAATGTACTTTATGAATTCAAGTCTGATATTGAGATTTTTAATCCATTTTGATCTGATATTTGTGAATGGTGTTAGACACAGGTCCAAATTCATTTTTTTACATGTCGCTGCCCAGTTTTCCCAACACCACTTGTTGAAGAGGCTTTCCTTAATTCATTTTAGACTCCTGCACCTTTATCAAAGATTAACTGATCATGTCTTTGAGGTTGGGTGTCAGGATACTCAATTCTATTCCATAGGTCCACAGGTCTGTTTTTATTCCAATACCATGCTGTTTTAATTACTACTGCCTTGTAGTACAGTTTGAAGTTGGGAAAGGTGATGCCTCCCATCATCTTTTTCCCGAGGATTGCTTTAGCTATCCTTGGGGGGTTTATTGTTCCATACAAATTTCAGGAGCGTTTGGTCAATTTCAGGAGGTCTTGTCAAAGGTGGAAATTATCACAAATGTGTGGGAGTCAGAGGCTAGGTAAGACAGAAAATGGAACAGTGTGCTAACAATTGTCAAGGGTACTAATGCCAACCTAGAACTGAGCATTAAATAGAGGCAAAAGGATACACATGACAACCCTTTATTGTATGTTCTGTAATCCATAGTCTGGAAGAGAAGAAAAAGAGAAAGAGAGAGAAAGGAAATAAATAAAGAACCTGCCATGGAGGAGGGCTGGGGAGGGGGAGGAACCGGGGACATTGGGGGTGGGAGATGGGCACTAGTGGAGGGATGGGTGCTGGAACACTGTATGACCAAAACCCAAATATGAACTTTTTAATTGTATATCTTTGTAATTGTAAAAATAAAATATTAAAAAATATCATCTATGTCTTCCAGTATACACTTTACATGTACAGATATACAGTAAAATATATTTATATATATGCAGCAAAAATGAAAATTCTTAACTTTATGAGTATTAAAGATCACATAAAAACTGGGTTTCTTCGATTGGTTTTGCTTGTATAACTGCTTTTCGAAGATTAAACAAAATAAATAAAATAATAAAGCTAGTTTTGACTGGCAAACATGGTTTAGGTTTCTTGGTATTTCAAGGAGAGCCCTAGAAAGCAGTTAAGTCAGCAGTGGTAAAGGTTTTCTGATTCATTTTTGTTAGCATAGAAGCATGTACCTTCTGTTTACAGCAACTGAACCCTCAATAACGTAGAAATCTTGCTTGTTTGAGTTTCAAGCTCTCTTTTTACACTAATCTAGTTATAATAAGCTTTGCAATGACTTCCAGTCTCTCTTAAGTTGAACAAGGGAGTTTTTAATGTATGACGAATCAATCTGAAGAGAGACTTGTAATTCCTTAGACTTCTAAACTTTCCAAACTTTGGGGACAGAGAAATAGCACAGTTGGTGAGGCATCTAACTTGCACGTTGCTAACTGGGGTTCTATGCCTGGCATCTCGTATAGTCCCCTGAGCAATTCCTGGGTCCTGAGTGCAGAGTCAGAAGTAAGCCATGAACACCACTGGATGTTTCCCTGCCCCCTTGCAAAATAAACAGCAAAAATACAGACAGAACCAACTTTCCAGACTTCTTAACAACATCTTTTTTTTTTTTTTTTGCTTTTTTGGGTCACACCCGGCAATGCTTAGGGGTTTCTCCTGACTCTGCACTCAGGAATTACTCCTGGCGGTGCTCGGGGGACCATATGGGATTCTGGATCGAACCCGGATCAGCAGTGTGCAAGGCAAAAGCCCTACCGCCCTACCCACTGTACTATCGCGGCCCTCAGGTACTATGTTTTTAATAGATCACTTGTATCACTTGTCTTCCCGTTGTTCATCGATTTGCTCAAGTGGGCAACAGTAACATATTTTTAATAGATTTTTTTATAAAGTACCTCACATATTTCCCAGAATAATGATAACACTGAATAAATAATGATAACACTGAATAAATAGAACCTTTGTGACCAGGAATGAATATTTAGGCTAGAAATTCTAGTTAAGTCTCTGTAGTAGAAAAGTTGATGATAATTGTATAATTCTGAATTAGTATGAAAAATCATGAGGGAAAATAGAATTCTTTTTAGAAATAAATTATCATTCAAGGGAGATAAGCAGGATAGGAAATCACCAAAGTACTGTAAGTCAATTTTGTCCAACAAAGGATAGTTATCACCCATAACAGGACACAGAAATGATCTGACTATGGAAAGGCATAATCCCAGTGTTTTCTGGAGACTTTGATGGTCTCATCATGTAAAAACAAAAAATTGGGTCCAGGAGGATCGATGAGTAAATTCTGGTCAAAGCTGGGAAAGTACCTAAAGATCTGAGAAGCATAGCATAGGGATAAAGGAAATAACGGCTTCACTATTGTATCAAAAGCAGGCTGTAAGCTGTATAAGAGGGGCTTTGATGCTAAGGAAAGTTTACCCTTTGAAAATTAAAATGTATGGCATGTGCAACAGCTTTTCAACAATAAGAATATTCAATTAAGTAGAACATTCCATTCCTTGGCCATGTGAGATAAGCCAGAGTTTACTCTTCTTACACTCATAAACTCCCACTTGAACAAGTCTGCACACAAGACACTTGGAAGTTCCCATGAAATAAACAGATGCCTGGAGTTTTTGCAGGTGAATTTAATCATTACCATATTATTATAATGATGAAAGACATGCTAAAATGTGTATTCCTTAAAGCCAAACACAGTTATAGGAAATTCCTACCTCCTCTATCTGTCAATAACACTGCCATAAACTAGAGAAGTGTTTACTTCTGACAGAAGCTTTTCAACAAGACTTTTTCTGTTCGAAGGTGACTACTTTATTTAGCAAAACAGCCAAGAGGTCTTTGGAGCTTCCCATCTCATTAGTTTAACCGATACTTCATGACATCATTGCTATCTAGATTTTTATCACAATTGAATGCATTGTTCTTCCACCCAGAAAGACAACATAACTTTCAAAGACCAACCCTTAACTTTTCCCTTCCCAATATTAGAACATTGGAAGAAACTGCAGGAAGGAGGTTTTGAAGATGTAAACTAATAGTTAACATAAAATAAAAATAAACACTACACCCTACAAATCTGCAACTTTTTATGTCAAAAATACTTATAAAGATATTCAGAGATGGGAGAATGTGGGATTATTGCTTACATTGGTAGATGCATTGAACAGTATATGGCTAGAAAGCAATCGATGCATAATCCAAGGCATACACTATTTACCACATTTATCAAAACTAAAGTTCTAGATTCCAAAACTATGTATGCTTTGAGGCTAGTCTGCAGTGGGAAAACAAATTACTGTTACTGTCTTCTATATTTCACTATTCACTATTCTATATTTTACTGTTCACTCTATATTTCACTGTTCTGTATTTTATTGTTGTGTTCTATATTTCAAGTTCTATATTCATCGTTTACTATTCACTGTTATGGATTTCAGTGTTCTGAACTTTATTATTTCACTACTGCAGATAAATTAAAATTGTCTCTAATTAAAATATGCTGTGTGCAATAACTCTTGTGTTAATTTGAGTTTGTAAATAGTTAACTAACTCGATAATAATGTACCCATTTAGAATAAATAATTCTGATTACCTAGTGCAGTTAAAGATATGCCTTAAAGTGGTGTTGAAACAATGAGGGATACTCAGTAATCGTATATCACTATGAAATTTTTTTGGGATATTTGATGTGACATAATTTCATGATTTGTTTTCACTTTCTTGACTTAAGTGTAGCCCAGAGAGATGGGTCATGTATTTACAGTATAAAGAGAGCCTAAGTATTACCCAATTATTTCCTGTGGCTTTAAGAAGTGTCAGTCAAATCCTCTAACCTCTGAAGATTTTACATTTTAACCAACTGCTTCTATCACTGTAAGATTCCAATGATCTGTTTAACAACAAATTCAATGACCTGTTTCTATTACTAGACCAAGGCTGTGTGACATTAGGAAATAAATATGTTCATTTTGTAGCCCTAGCAACTCACACAAGGAATAGAGATAGAGGGTTTTTCCATAAATAATGGTATATTGATGAATGAATAAAGGAATGGCTATAATATTACATTGTATTATTTTATATAAAATATTTCTAACTTTTACAGACTACATTAGAAAACTTAGAAACATAAGTTCCACACAGAATAATATTCCTAGGAGCAGTTTTCAGAATTCATGCTGGTAACAGTAGAATTTTTTATTAATATTTAGCTACACTTTCTTTCAAATTAGCAAACACTTTTTATTTAATAGAGAAATGAAAGAATATGAAAGTCAACTAACAGAATGCTTAAACTTTTGTTTTTAAATTAATTCAGTCAAATGAATAGATAAAACATGTTCTATTACACTCCACGTCACTGCCAAACCAATAACTATAGATGTATGTTTTAAATATAGCTTAAATGTAGTTTAACATGGAGTCTGGTCCTACATTTGATCATATGACCCTAAACCTCTCTGACGAAACGTAGACAGCAGTCATTATTATTCAACAGCAGCATACAGGCAACACATATGACAGAGGTGTGCGCTATATTATTCACCTCTTCTTACTAAAATAGTGATTCCTACAAAGGAGAAAAAAGTGGGCATGGCAATGCCATCTCTGAGTAATAGTGTTGAGAGAATTGCTCCTGCTCTCGGATGAACTTCTAGAGAACATGTGGTCACTTAACAAAGGAAAATCCTACCCCTAGCTGCAGTATTGTATTAATCAGAACATTCTGAGCCTTTTTTAACCAAACATCTATTTTCTATTCCTGTTGAGATGTTTAACCTGTTATCAGCCTAACCCTCTACAGTAATATTTGCTAACGTACGTGGTGAAGAAAAAATTTATGATATGATACTATGGAGGAAAAGTTAGGTACTTTTTGCAATGCACATCCTTTTAATAAAACATACTAGTTTATTATAAAATATTTTACTATAATATCTTTTTAATTATTAAAGTATTTTCTATATGTAGAAAAACTGAGCTACAGATTCTCTTCCTCTAAATAAAAATTTGGTATTTTGCCATACTGGCTTCAGAAATATTCCCTGAATTTAATGCCAATACATAATAATTAATAGTAAGACAGTAAACTAATTGTAAATTGATGGCTAGGTGAAATTTTTAGAAATGAAAACCATCATATCTACATCCAGAATCAAGTCCTTAGAACAACCCCAGAATTCCAGAAACCTCATTTATGCCCACCACTAATCATTTGTAACTATATTTTGGGATAAAAATAGTCAAAGAAATTTGTTTTTCTTAAGGTTTTCTTTAAAATTCTTGACTCGTTACATTTCCATTAGGCTTTCATTATTTCCACATGGGAAGCGGGGCCTCACTAGTAGTGTTCAGGGGTCTCAATGACCACTCCTGTATATTCTCAGATTAACTGGTCCAGGGTCAAAGAACATAAAGATGCATTGTTGCTTGGGCCCTGTGGTGTCCGAAATTACCCAGATCACCTTAACAGTGCTCATGGGTCTCCTTTGCTGCACTCCATGATACTCATGAGACCATCTGTTACAAACGTTCAAACCTGGGTCAGCAGCATGCAACCCCCTATACATAGCCTTTAACCCCTGTACAATCGGTCTGCTAATATACTTACATACACACACAAAAGTTGTCCGAATTTTTATTCTATTGACTTTAAAGGTCAGTTTGCAGTGAATTAAATCTTTACTTTGCATTCTTTAACCACTGAACATCAAATATACTTAATGTTCATTTATGTTTTATTTTTATTATAATTGGAATTTTTCTGTGGAGGCGTTTAACATCATTTGATATACATATGTATCAATTTCATATTTTGAGCGATAGTAAAATTAAATCTTTTTCCTTCACAATATGACTCTTTCCTCTCTTGCTTTGTTGACTAATTTTAAGTCCATTTTATTCTTTGATAAATAAAAACTGTGGGTAGAGTACGCAACATGTTGGTTTTAAATATGTATACACTGTAAAATGATTATCACAATGAATTAAACACATCTAGTATCTAACAGTTACTATTTGTGTGTGTTTGTGTGTAAGTATTTCAGTTCCTTTCCATAACTTTCAAATATGCAACAAATACTGGTAGCTATATTAGTCATGTTGCACCTAAGATCCTCCAAACTGAAAAAATTGAATTTTCTTTTTTTGTTGTTATTGTTGCAGGGGCGAGGGAATGTGGGCTGAAGCAATAGTACAGTAGGTACTTTGCTTGCCTTGCACAATGTCTACTCAGGTTTGATCCCTGGCACCACAAACAGTCCCCAGGCCTACCAGGATCAGTGATCCCTGAGCACAGAGAGAGTAAGCCCTATGTACAGTCAATGTGATCCAAAAACAACATACACCTGTGTTGTCTGACCAACAACTACCCACCAATCCCCTCCCCCTCATATACCCACATTTTCCCACCACCATCATCACATCCTGGTCAACCACTGTTTTGTTCTCTTGTCTGAGTTTTTTTGGGTGGTTTTGTTTCTTTGCTTGTTTTTAGATTTTACAAAAAATTGAGATAACATATTACTTATATTTCTGTGTCTGACATATTTCACTCAACATATTGATTCCACGAGTATTCATAGTATTATGAATTTTAGATTTTCCATAAATGAGTTGTATTCCACTGTATATATAGTCACAAGCCATTTAACATCATTCTATAGGAGAAATGAGCAAAGGAAATTTGTCAATATGTGAATACAGCATTATTTTATTTGTAAATTTTTGTACACTCATGTCTGCGCCATGATGAATAAAATGATGAGATCAAATCACGACAAAAAAAACAAATATAAAGAGGCTGCTGTCAATATAAATGCTATAATGCCATGACTACAAAACAGATACCATCGCTGGGCAAAAGCCATTTTTAACAATAAGCTTATATGTATTTTTATTCTGTTTCGCATTCATTTATCAATTAAATTGACATTTAAATTGTTAAGCTGTTACCTTATATAATAGAATTAATGCTGCAAGGAACATAAAGGAAGATATTTCTCAGGCATATTTAAATTTGCCCCACTCATATGTGCTCACAGCTGACCTCTGGTTCTATGCTCAAGTCAATCCTGGTTGTGCTCAGGGAAACACATGCAGGACAAGGAATTGAAGTAGAGTTGACTGTATAAAAGATAAGAGCTTTTCTAGATCAGGTTGCTGGTTTTGTTGCAATTAGGTTTTATTAGTTCCAAATGTAGTGATGTGATAACAATATCTATCTAGGAAAGTGACAAGCCCAGATACAATGGAAGTTCCAACAGGCTATCCCACCAGTTTCAACTTTTTTTATCAGGGGATAACACCAGTTCATAGAATGGTCACTAAATCACTTGAGAGATACTATAACCTAGGTTTATAGTAGACTATACAATCTGGTAATATCTCCATATGTCCTGTCTCATGCTAGTAGAGCCCAAGGGCATCTGCTTGCTCCAGGAACATAAAGAGCCTCAGACAATGATATTAGGTCATGGGAATTCCCATGACCTAATATAATTGTTACTGGTATTTGGCATATCAAATATGACAAAGGCAGTTTGCCAGGCTTGCAGTGTGGGTGGCATACTCTTGTAGTCACCTCTAAATACAGCATTTACTGATGAACTGCTCAGCCGCAAACGGCCACGCGAGCCGGGCTGTGATAGGATCGCCTGCTGCTGGATGGAGTTCTGACGAGAGGAAAGTCCGATGTGGAAGATGGTGGCCCTCATGGAGTGGGGAGAGGTCGCTCTGGCTTGTTGTGGAGGCCCTGCTGGAATGGCGAGCCAGGGCTAGAACCCGCCATTCCTCCTGGGTGCCTCGTGAGCGGCTAGGCACAGGGAGAGCAAGTGACAGCTCTGCCCCATGTCTGTAAGTCTCTGTATCAGCATACCTGGGCCGGATTGAAAAAAAAAAACTGCTGCAGGGTGGGTGTAGATGATCTGGGCTGTGATAGGATCGCCTGCTGCTGGGTGAAGTTCTGACTAGAAGAAAGTCCGATGTGGAAGATGGCAGCCCTCATGGAGTGGGGAGGGGTCGTCTGGCTTGTTGTGAGGCCCTGCTGGAATGGAGGTATTCCACTGGAGATATGGAGATATTACTGGTGCCCGCCTCGAGCAAATATACAATCTGGGTTTGTGAATCACATTCCACAGTTTCCACAATGAGATTGCTGAATGACACATTTCTCTGACACATTTCTCGATTTCACTAACCATCATTTAGTGATGGTTGACTGCATATTTTGTATATTAACCTATTTTCTTATGCAAGGTTTATAAATACTTTATCTTATTACATAGTCCTCCTTTTACTTGTTTATGATTTTCTTTGTATGCAGAAGTTTGGCTGTGAGATAATTCCATTATCAAATGGCAGCTTCTTATTTGTTTCATTTTGTTGCTGTTTAGCAGGAGTACACCTAGAAGTGCTCCTGGGCTAGTTCTGGTACTGGGCCAAGAGGTGCTCAGGGTTCTTAGTGGACCAGAAGTGGTGCCAGGGATTAAACAGGAGCAGTCACATACACGGCAGTGCCTTAACTCCTGTATTATCTCTTCACCCCAACAAAAGCTTATATTTGCTTCTGTTGTCTTTGGTATCCCAAGCTTGCTTGAGAAAATTCATTGTACAACTGCTAAATGTTATCAAAAGACCTTCTTCTACATCTTTTGAGTTAGTCATATCTTTATATTGTTTATGTTAATTTCAAGAGATTAGTATAAAGATTATTTTTAATAAGAATTTCATTTTAACATTTTTAGATTTCTGCATCCTGTTTAGTAATATTTTATTCAGAAAATTTTCATTTTTACTTACAAAGAAATTAACTTTGTGATTACAAAGCAGTGACAGGTTTGACATAAAAATTATCCTGGCTTTGTAAACTGTGGTCATATTGGAAATACTTACATTTTTCTCTTCTATTCATTGTGAATTATTGTTTTGACATGGGTGTGGGATACACTAAGGCATGTTGAGGACCAGTCACAGCTCAGTTATTTGGTGGTTGTGCTTGGAAGTTGCTCCAAGCTCAGTGTTAGGGGTTGCTACTAGGATACTTATGGGACTATGCAGTGCCAAAGATCAAAGCAAGAGCTCCAGATTCAAACCATGCTTGCCATTGCTTTAAGAAATTTTATGGCCCTCCTCAAGATATAACACAAATTTCTTCTTTGAATTTTTTTTCCATTTTGGGTCACACCTGGCAATGCTCAGGGATTACTCCTGGTATGTGCTCAGGAATTACTCCTGGTGGTGCGCAGGGACCTTATGGGATGCCGGGGATCATACTCAGTCAGGCAAGGCAAACACCGTCTCCACTGTGCTATCACTCCGGTCCCTCTTTGAAATAATTAAACAGAAAAATTATCTAGGTGTTTTCTTGATGGGAGGCTTTTAATTATTTCTGATTTTTTTTAAAAAAGGAGTATTTAAATATACATCAGATGAATTTGGAATTTTTTAATTATTGAAATCACTTGTCTTGTGAAATCACTTGTCTTCCTGTTCATCAATTGCTCGAGCAGGCACCAGTAATATCTCCATATATCCTGTCACATGCTAGTGTAACCCAGGTGCATCACTATCTCCAGGAACAAGAAGAGCCTTAAACCATTCCTCTTCAGGTCATAGGAATGAGGTCTATAATTGTTACTGGTTTTTGGCATATCAAATATATATCAAATACATATCAAATGACATAACAATTTGTTCAAATATACTATCATAAATTTATTCTCAATAAATTATTTTTCAAAATTTTAGCAGGCTGAAGAGATAGTACAGTAGGGATGGCATTTGCTTTGCATGGGTTCAGTCCCAAGCATTTGCTTTGACCCTGGTTCAATCACATGACTCCCAAACGGTTCCTCTAAGCACTTCCAGGAATAATTCCTGAGTGCAAAGCAGGAACTAACCTCTGAGCATCAGTGGGAGTGGCCCTACAAAATTTTATGAAACAGGTAATAATCCCTCATAATGATAATACTGATTATAGATTTTCTACAATAGGTATATTATAGTTTTTACAGCATTAATAAGCTGGTACAGATTCAAACATGCACTGGTGGAGGGATGGAGTGCTACAACATTGTATGACTGAAACCCAATCAGGATAGCTCTGTAAATGTCTATCTCATGGTGTTATAATAAAAAAAAGAGTCAAACGTTGCCTGTTTGGAAGTTCTCATATTTTTTGTGTTTGTTTTTGCTATTGCATTTATTTTTAATCTAATTATTTCTTTTGTGCTTTTCTTCTTGAGATAAATATATAGTTAATTAAAATGTTTCAGTCATCTCTAATTTTTAACAAATGCTTCTAGGTCTATAAATTTTCCTTTAAGCATTCCTTAGCTGCATCCTGCACTTTTGATACATAGTTATGTCCTGATCATTTTTTCCCCTAATGCTCATTAGATTATTTAATTCCATGGCTTATTTTGGCTTTATCTATAAAGTTAATCTTGAAATTAACATTTGTATAACTGACTATTAAGATCCATTTGAAAGTTTTAAAGTATTACAGTTTTTACATTGCTTAAATATTGACTTAGAACCAGAATTCTTACTGAAAGAAAGAACATTCAGTTTGAGTCAGACATAAAGAAACAGAGCTTGGTTTAGCAATTATTAATTTTCTAGAACATTGCAATCTATAGTAAATATGTTAATAACATTTTCTCACTGACTTCAAACTATAAAACAAGCATGCATAGAGAAGCTATTGGTAGCTTTTTTTTTCCCTTAAATCTGTTCCATTATAGACCGCATTCCCATGACCTGATGGAATGGTTTGAGGCTCTTTATGTTCCTGGAGCGCAAGCAGATGCCCTTGGGCTCTACTAGCATGAGACAGGGCATATGGAGATGTTACTGGTGCCCGCTAGAGCAAATCGATGATCAACAGGAAGACAAGTAATGCGAGTAAAAAATATCTGTTCCTCCATATCTTTCTTCTCTGCCATACCTTTTTTTTAATTCTAAGGAGTTTCATCCCTTAGCTGCTCTTTTAGTTGTCCTTTTGTCATCTGCTTCCAAATGTGGTCACTGGAGACCTTACAATAACAGTTGGTGTGGGAAGACAGATCGAGAACGTTTATCCTCCTCCTTCACCTACTCTTTCCTCCCTTCCTAACTTTGATGTCGGCAAGGTCTTGTGAAGGCGGTAACTACTGCTACACATCACTTCTTCTACCAGGAAAAGATTCTGTTTCCATTTATTGATCTTTTATTTATTCTCTTGAATACCATATGTGTTCAGGTAGAATCTAAAGTACTAGGAACAATATATATTTCTCGTGTAGATAGGCATACATATTGCATATATATGTATATTATCTAATTCATTAAACTCTTGGATAGCCTCTCACTGCCTATAGTGAAGATATCCATACTCTATGCATTCTTAAAAGATTTAACAAGGAAATTTCATTGCCTAACATATGTATGCAATTAAATTTTGAAGGTTAAATCATATGTACACAGAAAGTCAACATATCTTTTTTCTTCTTTTTTTTGGGGGGTGGGGGTCACACCAGCAATGCTCAGGGGTTACTCCTGGCTCTGAACTCAGGAATTACTCCTGGCGGTGCTGGGGGGACCATATGGGATCCCAGGGATCTGAACCCAGGCCGCCATGGGCCTGCTGCGTTCAAGACAAACGCCCTCTCCCGCTGGGCTATCGCTCCGGCCCAAGTCAACATATCTTTACTTCCTTAAGATACCTGATAAAGCAAAGAATTTTTCCATAAATATCACTGCCACTTTATTTTTCTGTTTGTTAGGCTAAAAATTGTGTATTCAGCCTTCCTTTATATTTTAAAGTTCAACCTGTAACGAATAATATGTCTAACTAAGCTTTCATTTAAGT